>JAAEEI010039755.1:89127-119298 GCA_012654025.1 Pachypsylla venusta
GGCGTTGTGAACCGCGAAAATTTGTCTTCTCCAGAAAAAGCAGAAATGAAGAATCGATTTAATGTGCCTGAAACCCAAATTTTTTATATACTACTATAATAGATTTTATATATTATAGATTATTTATCTACATAAGTAATATTATTTGTTTGTTTTTCGTCTTCTTTTACTGCGACGAACCAGGATCGATTCCATACAAGACGCGATTCGTACAAATGTCTCATGTCGTTTCATGTCGTCCATCAATAATGGTAGGAATAACCTGTGCGTAACAACGAGACTGCGGGATATCTGCGACAGAAAAGCTTCCCCGACGAGCCGGGTAAAAAAAGGTCGAGACGTCAAAAATACGGGTAGCAAAAGATCCGTTAATGGCGCCCGACCGGGGATTACCGCGGTACTTATTTGTGTCGGGCTGGCACTGTTTGAGAAGCGGCGCCACGTTCTTTACACATTGTACGTAGCTGTTGTCGTGAAAATGGCTCGTCAATTTGAACGACGAGTCGAGTTTTTCTAGCGCAGGTATGTTGTAAAACGTCGTGTCGGTGGTCGCTTTTGCAGGTGCGGGCATGAAGCTGGCACCGTCACAAACTTGTTTGGACGCAAAGAATGGCAGAGTGGTCACCGAAATTGTGTTGTTTGTGCCCAAGAATTTGAGAGTGTCGGAAAATGTGTTCGTAGTCCTCAGAACAAAGGCCGCGCCCGTGGGAACTTTGTCGAGTGGCGTTTTGAGTCCGTCCGGGATTTTGAACGATTTGTTGGCAAGGGCCGATTTTTTCAACGTAATTACGTACATCGATTGAACGACGCCGTCAAATCCATTGGTCCACGGGCTAGTACCGTAGTTGGTCGCGAATATAGCAGTGCGCGCAGTATTGTTGGCCGTACGAGTGTTCAATGAAAATGCCAGTTTGTATACGGTGATGTAGTCATCATCTTTGGCGTCGTTCCACGATTTCGTTTTCACGTATGGAATCGCGAGCGTGTCGTCGGTGGGAATGCTCTGTGCATCGAGCCAACCAAGAATGGCCGTTTTTGATGCATCGTCGAACGTTTTGATTTCGTAATACCATGGTCGCAAAAAGAACCAACCAGCTAAACAGGCAACGGCGAGGGTCACAAATCCCGCGGCGGCGTATTGCCTTTTGGTGATCATGACGTGGATATCAAATTTTATGTGGTATTGTTTGTTTCTTATTCTATCGGAAGTGTCTTATTAAGAGAGATGACGAAACAGGGCCGAGACGAATCAAAACGCTATGTCGTGGTCGTTGCCAAACACGGATATCAAGTCCTCAAACAAATTTGCAGCGCAAAGAATTCTGCTGCTGTTGCACGAAAAATGTTTCGACTTTCCGCATTTGATTGGCGGCACAACGTTGACGATCCGCCGCGCGAGTCAGGATTTTTATCGCTATCCGGACGAACTGTTTGACGATGCGTTGTGTGTCGAGTGGAGATTTTTAGCGGCGGGTTGCGCCAAACGTGTCTTGCCAAAGTGTGTATCCGCCGGGTAAAGTGTGTACGAAACGTGACCAACCGTTTGGTTTGCTTACTGGTGCCAATTTATATACCCGCGTCACCGATTATCTTAGCGAAAACATTATGAACGTGTGTCAGCCAGCGTGTCACAATTTAAAAGCAAAACGCGCAGGCGAAGCAACCGTGTCGGCAATTTCACTGAAAAACGACGACAACCAACTGCCTCCAACGCTCGTGTGGAACGAAACAGTTGGTCAATGTCAGTACGACACATCGCCGGAGGTGATGCGTTTTCTAGTCGATCCCGCCACCCGTTTGTCTGACAAGTATTCGCCGCTGCACGATGACTTCATATTTAGCATGTCGCGTCAACGATTGACAACGTTCCCGGAAATATTGACGACAGTGGGTCGCATCGACGAGTTATATTGCCAACAATTTCAAATGTCGCTCACAAAAGACACCGATTCAACGTCGTTCGATCCCAACTTTGTCAATCGAAAATGCGAACTGAGTGAAGTGGAATCTATTTTGTCGTGGATCACGGGTCGTTCGCTCATTCAATTGTACAAGCTGGGCAACGAGGAATTGGGCCACCTCATTGCACGAGCGATCGACGTTCGATCCAACGACATTCAAAAGTATTCGACAACCGAACAACGGTTTGCAAACGCAGATACGTGGCGCGCTCAGTTGCCGCGCTCAAAACAAAAACCAATTCCTGTCGACGTCAAACTGTCGACACTTGGTCTGGTCGGCGTTCACGAATGGGACGAATGGACCAACGACCCGAAAGCAATTCAAGAAGCGGGTGGCATTGCGGACGCGTGGGGCGGCGTCATTGTTGGTCGGCCTAAAAAGCGAGTCAAGCGCTCGGCCACTGCCACCGCACCCACCAACGTGACGGCAACAGTGGCAACGACAACGACAGCGGCGTCAATCAACGTTGACAAATTTATTGCGGGCATCGTAAAAATATTGTCTGATCCCACAATGTACGGTGCGATGGCCGCGGGAGCCGGGGCGAGTCATTTCGTTACGGTGTTGCGCGCGCACGTCAAACAGACAACGTCTCTGTTGGCCGACATTATCACAAAAAATGGTTTACAAGCTGCGTTTGGGTTTGGAACAAAAACAGTAATGGCAATTCGAATAATTGAATACGTGTCGCTGCAAAGTGTACTGAGCGTGTCACTTTTATCCACAACCGCGTCCATTTTGCGTGCGTCCGCTTCTTTAGCGGCGACCTCTTTGAATGTGCTATCTTGGTTGTTGATTGTCGGACCGTTGTTGGATTTGTTTTTCACTTTTGTCACGGATCCTTTGAAATTGAATACGCCTTCGTACACCGATTACCAATTACAAAAATTGGCCGAAGCGGACGCGGAAAATCGGTCGCGTTCCGGTGCGATTTTTGGAACGTACGAGCCGGCCGACATGGTGTATCGCCATTTAATTGACGGCGACACGTCATTTAATGCGCGGCACCTATCCACGTTCTTGATTTACGCGACGTTGTATTACACCAATTTGCGAGTCGACTCGAACGGAACCACAATCAATTGGAACGAAGACGGCAACGTGTCTTCCGAATCGTTTAACGACGTTCGCGTTGTGGAACGCGCGTTCCAAATGATGTCTGTCCTTTCGGCGGCACATTCATCCGGCGACGAGGTTTTGTTTAATCGTAGATTCGACGCGCGCGCGCAAAAGACCCAACAATTTATCGGATTTTTCGTTTTGACGGCTCTTGTCGTGGCGATCGCAGCGGTAATTGGTATCACGCAATTTTTTAACTCGATCCTCGTGTGGTCTACGTTCGGTTTGTTTGGTTTGCTGTCGTCGTTTGATCTTTGGTCCGCTTATCAAACGGCCTTCTCTACTTAACTATGAAAAATGATTGTTGCGCGCGGAATTGCAGTAAAAGTGACAAGCGAAAGAGTTTAAACTTTAATCGTCTATACGCTTCAAGTACCACCTCATCACTGGTATGGAATCGTTGTCTTTGTTGAGCGGCGACGCTGTCGCGCAATTGAAAGATGAACCGTTTCTCGACGACCACTCAAAGCGCTACGTCATTTTTCCCATTCAGCACGCCGACGTATGGCAATTTTACAAGCGACATATCGCCGCCTTTTGGACCGTCGAGGAAATTGACCTAAGCAAAGACGTGGGCCACTGGCGCGACAAACTCAATGAGGACGAACGAAAATTTTTGTCGCTCATTTTGGCGTTCTTCGCAGTGTCCGATGGACTCGTCGGAGAGAATCTCGCCGAAAATTTTCTGCGTCGTGTCCAAGTTATCGAGGCGCGC
This sequence comes from Pachypsylla venusta, assembly GCA_012654025.1. Taxonomy (NCBI): domain Eukaryota; kingdom Metazoa; phylum Arthropoda; class Insecta; order Hemiptera; family Aphalaridae; genus Pachypsylla; species Pachypsylla venusta. The sequence goes on from JAAEEI010039755.1 coordinate 92,924, forward strand.
TGTTTTTACAGCTGTCAATGTGCCATGGAGAACGTGCACGGAGAAATGTACAGTTTGTTGATCGACACGTTAATTCCGACGCACGATGCGAGACAAGCTCTGTTTCAAGCCGCCAAAACTAATACGGCCGTGCGACGCAAGGTCGATTGGATGCTCGCGTGGATCCACAATGGAACATTCGCCGAGCAAGTTATTGCATTTGCGTGCGTCGAGGGGATATTTTTCTCTGGTGAGTTTGCGGCCATATTCTGGATCGGTGAACGCGGTATTATGCCTGGCCTTCGTCTCAGTAATCAATTCATAGCTCGCGACGAAGGCCTCCATCGCGATTTTGCCTGTCTACTGCACAACAAAAAGATCGTCAACAAAACGCCGCCACTCAGAATCGCGCAAATCGTCGAAGATGCCGTCAACGTTGAATTGTTGTTTTTCGACGAAGCCCTAGACGAAACCAGACTGGTTGGCATGAACAAGTCTTTGATGAAACAATACGTGCAATATGTTGCCGATAATTTGCTCGTAGCATTATCCTGTCCGAAGCGGTACAACGTCGTCAATCCATTTCAATTTATGAACAACATTTCGTTGGAAGGGAAAAGTAATTTTTTTGAGTCACGAGTGAGTGAATATCAAAAGTCTGGTGTTTTGAGCGTCAATCGCGACGATAATACGTTCAGTTTCTCGGCAGACGTCGATTTTTAATCGGAATAAACGACCCGAGGCCCGAGGTAATCGGTCCGATGTAGATAATAAATCTTTTTATTTTATTTCTCTCTCTCTCTCTCTCTTTTCTTCTTCTTTTCAAAGAGATTCCCTTTAGTGTGAAAAGTCGTACAACTAAATTAATATTTTTCTCTTGCTTTTATAAAGTAAACTGACGATTAGAGGAAGAGAGACGTAAACATGTTTTCATTTATGTTATTATATTGATTTATAAAAAATTGTTGTCAATTTTATAATATTATTTATTGTACCAAATAAATACATTACATACATTGAATTCGACTGGTCTTACATCCTTTTAAATATGTGCGATAACGCTGGCGGTGTGGCATCTACCGTTGACATAATTGACGTTTGATCGTGGTACAGTAAATGACAATGGCTCAATCACACTTTTGCATTGAAGGGATTATTCTTTTTGTCTAAATTTGCGGGATATCTCTAAAATTAAATTAAAATAGTAAAAATTCAGAAAAAGTAAAATACATACCTAACTAAAGGTAAAAAACAATCTATGAAAAATTAAACTAAAATTATTAAACTTTGAGCGAAAGAAACAGCGATCAAACGCCACCCGAGTCAAACTTCAAAGTTGGACATTGACAAGTGTCCGATCACAATAGAGACCGTCAGTTTTTCGTCATGAAGCGGCAACGACAACATCAATTGTCAGAGTCGCAATGCAAACTTACGTCGTATTTTGCGCGTCAAAACGTCAGCGTGCAACCGTCAACATTACAGTCGCGACCGTCAACGTCAGATGGACCAATGGTGACGCCACCGTTTCAGCAACCATCGTTGATGGCCTTTGGAGTGACGCAAATTAAATCTACTCTAACGGATTATGTTCGCCGATACCCCAACATGTTTGCGAACGTGAATGCCATCGATGGCCACTGGTTTGACGAAATTTTGTGCCCAGTTTTTTTCGTCGCCAAACAAATGTATGGTGCTGCGCCGAGTGAACCATCACACGCCGATCGCATTTTGGATGGAAGCAATTATCGCTATCTCTATCAGCCTAATGAGCCCGAGCCCGCAATCGTCAGGGCTAGGACAAAATTTAACTTGCTGGAAGTCATCGATAACAATCTGGCCACCGCCGGTGTAATTAATCCAAACACCACTCAACTATGGTCATTTACAAAACATACACCGTTGGACAACATTAAAGTGATTGTTTGTGGTCAGGATCCCCAATGCAAAAACGGCGTCGCCGATGGTCTGGCCTACTCGTCCCAATCGTTTGTAACGCTAAATTTACAATCAATCTTTGAAGCTATTCGTCATCAGCTGCACGTCGAGCCCCACACACGAAATGGCAACCTCAAGAGGTGGGCGAGGCAAGGTGTGCTACTTTGTAACGCTATTCTTTCGTCTGGCAACGAACCCCAAAGTCACGCGCGGTTCGGCTGGATCGAACTGATGAGCATGATTGTCTACGCCGTTTGTTTGCGTCGACACCTGTTACACGGCTACAAAATTCCCACTCTAGCGTGGGGACAAATGGCTAGACGTTTCGTGCGCGGTCCCGCTGTTTTGGATTCTCGAGACTTTCGTCGATTACACTCGACCCTCATCGAAACGTGGCAAGCTAAAACAAATGTTCCATTGGGTGCCTTTCCTCGAAACGTCGTCATTGACGATAGGGTCTACGTTGTTAAGCAAAGTATTCACCCTTCACCGTTGGCTGCTCGACATAATCCTACTGGTTTCAAATTCAAAGACAACAAACATTTTGTCGAACTTGATGAGTATTTTGTCGCTTATGGCATGCAACCTGTCGATTGGCGATAGCTCGCTCTCAGACGAGCACTACTCATGAAAATGTGAATGGTATTGAAAAATAAATAAACGTATATTAGATTGAAAAAAAATGACATTTTTATTTACATCAGGAAGGTAAAATTGAGGTACAATACAACACAATGGATACACAATGAGATATCTGTTAAAAATTATAAACATTTTAATACACTGAGAATTTATTTACATCAGAAAGGGGACAAACAAGATCAATTAGATTTACATCAGAAAGGAGACAAACGAGATCAATTAAGTACAATCTTTTAATACACTGAGAATTTATTTACATCAGAAAGGGGACAAACGAGATCAATTATATTTACATCAGAAAGGGGACATGCAAATTTTGTCAGGATCCCCACAATCATATTTGTTAAATATTTATAAACATTTTAATACATTGAGAATTTATTTACATCAGAGTGGCGACAAATAAGGTCAAAAACCACGTAACATGCAAACTTTGTCAGATCCTAGTTGAATACACCAAAGATGGTGACGGAAAAGACGACATTGTAGCGGCGCTCGTACAAACATAATGAACGCGCTAATGTAGTCTCGGGATTCGTCATGAAATAAGATAGAGTGCCCGTTGTGTAGGCAACCACGTTGCTGACTGGTGTTTGTAAAAACATTGGCGTCGTTGTCAATCAGAGTGCTAAAAAATCGTAAAAATAGTACAAAATTTTCACCGAAGTGCATTTAAACAATAATGCGCTTAGACAGTAAATATCAAAGAGCGAAGCTTTATGATGCATGTATGCATTCGATGCATATTATGCGCAAACAATGGTACGACAAAGTCGGCATTTGAGACCTCTTCAGCAAACCTTTGATCTGACCATTGGGATGACAACATTTTGTTATAAAACATACTGTAATTGGGCGTATCCGCACCACACGTCAAAATCGTAAATAAAGATTTTAACCCGTTACTGACCACCTGTTTCGATCGCGCATAAGCCAATATATACTTAACACAGTCATTGATGTTGTTCTCATATTTGATACAGATTTTTACTTGTTCGTACGTGTCCAAATTGACACTGACCGAATTATTGTGTCTTTTGTAATTTTCAAGCTCTATTTGAAAATATACAAACACAAATATACTAAGCATATTTTCGTTTGGCGTTCTCCTATTGTCTAATGCCCTGCATAATGAATCGATGAGAACATTCTCATCGACAATAATTAGTGGTTGATCAAAAATAGAATTTTCGTTTTCGGATCGTGCCAAATATTGATTAAAAACGTCACTTATACAAGTGTTGATGATTCGGATCAACGAGTTTCGCATAATAATGAAAGACTCTCGCTCAGTAGTTAATGATTCACAAAGGTCTAGGTACTTGGAGTCGGACACGATACAATACAACACTTTTGGATTAAGCGAAACTCGTGACTGTGAAGGTGGCGTCATGGAGGACGACGATGGCGGTGGCATTGTACTTTTATCCGTAGCGACATCGTCACTGTCAATGTTTTCATTAAATAGGCTTGTCAATTGAATCCGAACGGACATCTCTTTGTTGGAATGATATGGCGACGACTTCGACATATACAATGGAATGTGATCAGGAGGGGGATCATTAAAATGAACGCGTTTATCGTCTGGTGGGTTCATGGTACCATCGTTAATCGGTTCTTCATTTGAACGTTTTTTCGTAGAGCGCATAATAGAAGATGCACATTTCGACTCTTTGTCGTCGATTTTCGTTGGAGAGACCGCGCTATTTTTTTTTAACCACAACACGTAATATTTTAATAGGACCCGTGGCGCATTATCTTTTGAAATAAACAATTTTGAAATAACCCTTTTTTCTACTTCTTTCGATTGTAGCGAGGGCTGTGCAATTGGCAATTTGTCTTTGGGTGTACACTTTCCTTTAGTACACGTTTCACACTTTTCAAATGACAACAACGAACGTTCTTTACAATAATTGTAAAAAAATGGAAATAATAAGTGCAAAAAATCGCCCTTGTCGACAATGAGCGCATCGCGGCTATCGCTTTTCATTCGCTCTAAGAGATTTGAAACGTTTTTCTTATTAAAAATGTAGAATTTGTCACTATTTATTCCGTATGCCACCATCAATGTAAATTGTATCATTATATCAAACGCGGAACATTTGTAATTAATAGAATTATTTTCAAATGAAGAACTTACATAATTTAAAAGATAATGAAATACAATATAAAGATCATTCAACCCAATTTGCACAAAAATATGTTTTTTATTTAGCATTTCATGCCACGCAGTGCGTGACTGTTTGCTCATTTGATTAATTTTATCTGGTACCGGCGTCAAAATTGTTGCGGCCGTCGATGGTTCGCCGCGCGCAGTTGGAGAATGACGTTGGATCATAGTTGGTAAGGGACAAGACGACTTTATAGCAGCGCTCGTACACGCATAAACTTCTTGTGGTGGAGGCGCTAATGTAAACTCGGGATGCGGCGTAGAAAGTTGTTGATTGGCGCTTGTACAAAAAATTGGTGTTGTGGCACCGTTTTCCATTAGGGTTTGAAAGTCAATGGGGTTGTCAGCAAACTGTGTTGGTGTAAGAGAATAGTTTGTAACGGCGGAACTCGTTGTGATAGCGGCATTTGTTGTGGCTAAATTTTGATTGGGCCGTTGAACATGGCCGTCACTATTCTCTATCAAATTTTCATTTGACGTTTGTTCTTGAATATATAAGTTCTCAGCTATTTCTGTGTTTGTTAATTCTTGTAAGTCGATGGCGGTATCGGATACACAAAAAGACAAAATATTTTCGATTTCTGAATTGGGAATCAACAACGTCGACAATTGTTCATTGTGAGACTGTTGATGTTGTTCGCTCGTCAAATTTTGCTGTTGACCTTCAATTTCGAACAATTCTCGTAGCAACGCTTGATACTTGGGTTTCGATGGTGGTGGTTGTGTTGGTGGTGGCCGGTCTGACACACAATGATTATTATTGTTTATTAAAGGTAATAACTTTTTTTTAGCGCTGATGTGCGCAGTGTAAGATGGTATGGGCAGCATTGGGCGTGCGCATAACCAATGTTGTAATTTGTCCGTGTAATATCGCCAAAGACATTACTACACAAAAACTAAAATGTTCACCCGAAATGTTCGTATGTATGAGATTATCACTACATTTAAAAAAAAATATATATTTAAAAATATAAATACTAAAAAATGAAAATATTAAAAATAAATTAAATTAAAAATAAAAATATAAAATATTATCAAATAAGAATCAAAATTTTCACTATATTTAAAAAAAAAATTATAAATACTAAAAATGAAAATATTAAAAATAAATTAAATAAAAAATATAAAATATTATCAAATAAGAATCAAATTCGTGAAACAAAAGACACGAGCTTTTATAGTGATACAACTTGAATCTAATTTTAGATGTGTGTTCAAATTTAGAATTATGCCGGTGGCCTCGTAAAGATAAGATTTATATAGTACTACATGTATCACGTCTGTGGCCTGGTTTTAACAATGATCTCATTAAAATAATACAACTTGCATGCAATTATAGGTGTTTGTTCATATGTAGAACTATATGTAGCAATACTCTAGTCTGTGGCCTGGTTTTAACAATGATCTCATTAAAATAATACAACTTGCATGCAATTATAGATGTTTGTTCATATGTAGAACTACATGTAGCAATACTCTAGTCGTAAATAAATAATTGTCAGTACACTAGTCTTGCATGCGTCTTCGAAAACTGGAGGAATAAAATTTCGTTAGATGTTTACCGGGCCTATTCAGCCTCGTAAGGACGATGATTAGCCATGTATTGCACCTGACTACTGGACTACTAGATTTAAAAAATACCTATAATGTTGCATCGAGCACCGAGTTGTAAAACCGAACAATGAATACGACGAAATTCTTTTGAATATTGTCGAATACAACTTGTACTCGGTCGTATCGTTGGGAGCGAAACCTTGTGTGAAGAGGAATTATCTTTGTCGGGTCCTCGCTGCAATTGTCAGAGATACTACGCTATCATACCTTATTATGTCCACAGTTGAGCGATACGACAGTATACCTCGTCGCAGTTGATTTTCGTCTACAATAGAGTATATTACGCTACTTCGACCTTAAGTTCACTATACAGTGAGCGATACGACAGTATCATACCTCGTCCATTGTCGATTTTCGTAACCTTACGTCCATAGTCGATTTTTTGTATACAATAAGAGATACTACGCTATCCCAACTCTACGTTCACTATATAGTAAGGGATACCACACTACCGTTGCGTTAACCAGTGATACATCATTCGTAAAATAATTTAGATCAGAAACATTGTGATGTGTATTACACCACTCAATTTTTATAATTGGGATATAAATTATTATATAAAACATTTGACAGTTTCCTCGGGAAATAGGCGTGAACAATTAATCGAGCATATCAAAAATATTGGATTTCAAACCGAAGCAATTACCGTATCGGGTTCCACAGACACAAATTTCCAGGAAATAACAACTTTGAACAACACTTTTTTCGTGTTGATACCTGATTTGGCCGCGTTTCTAGAGTCTACAGGACTCATATTAATTAATTATACACTTCCTTTCCTAGCAAAACATAATTGGATCAAAATTCAGATGGATGTGGTGTGTGAATATGAACGAAAAAATATAAACGACGAAGACGTAGAGACCACTAACATGGTGTTCCGAACAAGTAGTAAACCACAATTTGTAGGTTCTGATGTAAATAGTTTTTTGTTAGGCGAGTTTGAAGACATTCTAAGCAAGGAAGCAAAATATCAACCACCAAAAAGATCTGGATGGATATTGAGAGCGTGTAAACAATTGATTTATAGCATGACTGCTTATAATGGCTATAAACGTCTAAAAAACAAGGATAACGAGCTACGACCGACACGCTCATAATATCCGAAGGGCGTAAATTAAATTATCAACGATATTTTTATTTTTCACAATGTCTGTGTGTGTATGTACAACTACGTTTGTTGTTAGTATTACGTTTAAATGTATTCGTATATCCTGATGGTCTATTTTGATTCCAAATTATCTCAGGAAAAATTCTCCCTTAACGATAAAAACATGATATTGTGGACTATTTCAATGACACCTGACCTAACATCACACAAAACGTGACGCAAAAAAAAGGTCACGATTTTTTCCTGACCCCTTCGTTAAAGCCATGTCAATTAATATGATGCTTGTAGCTTGGGCCAAAAAAGTCAGACGTTTGTAAGGGTTGAGAGACGAGCTGAGGTATGGCCTAGGTGTATGGAGTAAAACGAGAAGAAAGAAAATCACTAAATACTAAAATGATACAAAATGCGTGGACCGACGACACAAATCCAAAGGTTCACTTTTGTTGCACTTTGGAAATTGGTAGAGCGTCTTTGGAGTGTCGAAATAAAGCGATGCGTAGATGGTTAAGAACACGTGACAATGGCCGCAACAACAATGAAGGGTATCATCTTTTGGTGTGTGACGCTCGCACTTTTTTGTGTCGTTGCCATTGCACTCTGCAGCGCTCGTCTCGATTTGTACGTTAGGTCACAGTCGATCATAAATGGCTCGTACCATCAGTCCCTCCGGACGGGCATTTTACCCGTCAAAACGTTGGCTACGCTTTTTGACAAACCGACCAACAATTGTTTGCAAACGTTGACGCAGTGTGTACGTGATGTGGATTGTACGAGCTCATGCGACGTTGTGCCTGGTGTGAGCGGTTTTGCGTGCGATTGGGACACCAACTTGTGCATGGCCAAATCGTCGACCACAATGCACTCAAAATCAGACAAGAAACGCGCACCAGCGAAACCCAAATGTTATCCCGAGTTGGGTGTGTTTCCAGTATTTCGAACAGATACTGTGTTCAATGTTAACGTGTGGCAGTGTGTTTCGTTTTATCCCGAATTTTACGATGCGCGAGGCGTGGTTAACCCATCGCTATGCAAGCCCCACGGCGAGTTTCGAACAAAACCAAACAACAACGGAAACCCATACATGGGCGGTTATTGCGTCTGTTCCTCACCGCACGTGGCCTCATTTACTGAGCACGGCCTTCCATTCTGTACTATAAATCAGACATTTTATAGTCGCTTGACTAGTTTAGCTATTTAAATAAATGCAAGAAAAAAGTGTGTCATCAAAATCGCGTTTGCAGAATAAAATATGTGTACGGAATAAAACAAAGATAAAATTCTTATCTTTTTTTTTTATATTCATTCGGTGGGGGTGCAAATATGAGAGTATAAAAAGTAATACGAGAGGCACTCAATTATCATTATCCAATCGACTACACAAGTACCAAGAATTCTCGTGTAATCAACTCCAATCGAATATTACTCAACTATGGCCGACAACAGTTTATTTGCAAATACAACTTTTGAAAACTGCACAACAAAAGAGAGCGACGAAATGCCGATGAGAACAACGGGTGACGTCATCAGAAGAACGCATTGTACGTATGACTCCTCTATGTCTGTCATACTCGGCGACAATATTCAATCGGGCTCCAGATACAGCCAGTTTATCAATTACAATAATATAGACGACGGATATCAGAGATACGATTATTATTTTAATGGGAGCACAATAGCATCATACAACGCAAACACGGCACCAGTCGACGCTCACATGGAATATGATGAATGTGAAAGCAAACCAAAAGCCACGTTTGATTTGGCGACAACATTCGTCGAAGAAAGGGATCCTCTTGTGGATTACTATGCAAATAACGTAGACACCAATCAACAAGAGGAACGAAACACAGTTTTTATTGATTGTTCAAACATGCAATCGTCGGAAGAAGGAAATATTCATGCGCCGTTATTGGCCGAAAATATGAACGTTGACGCGACGCTTGATTGCCCAAGCGTCGTTTTCGGGTTAGCCGGCGTTGTGGACCGCGATAATTTGTCTTCTCCAGAAGAAGTAGAAATGAAAAATCGATTTTCATATGCAATATTACGAGGATCAGACGCGGCCGCAACGGCCAAAAAAAATTTCGAGCAGCTTCAAGTAACTCGGAAACGCCGCGCAATATATAGTAAAAAAAATCATCATATAATCAAGCAACTCGAACAAAAATGTAAAAAATTATTCAAAATTAACATAAACACGAGTGAGAGGTCACACAGTATGTATTATCTAGGAGATATCAACGATTCATATTTATTACAATGTTGTAATTTAGTGGCGGAGTGTGAGGATGGAAACGAGGTTGGCGCAACGGCCACTGTACCGGTCGAAGTGGAGTCGGTGGCAGCGGAGGAGAATGAGACTGAAAAAATTGGCATTCGACGAAAACACAGCCTGACCAGCTCTGGAAAACAATGCAAAGGAAAAAATGGACAGCGCTCGCTTACGAAGGGAGCTCTAGCTTATCATTACCAGTGCAATCCACAGTACGGAAAAGCCCTAATGTGGGTATTGATAAATTTATACCCAGTCTTGTCCATTCGGACTTGCATCAAAAACGGCAAACGCATCATCGCGTTAACCGTGGATAGGCCACCAACGGTACTTATGTACGACAATTTTTTATTTGTCGTTCAGAACAGTGCGCGCACAATTTTGTGCCCGTTTGTGCGCAATTTATCGCCGGCCACCGTAGATATGGAATTTCCCGAAATTGTCCCAGTGTACGTGACTAATACTGCCGTCGACAAAGATTGCCGACACAGGAATGCGGCCAAATTTTTGGCCCATCAAACGGAAATCATCACCAAAGGAACGGCCTTTCAATGTGTGAAACGATTGATTGAACACGTTTGGTACGCTGCGCTTGTCGCGGCGTTTCCAAAATGGTGCACTTTTTCGCCGTCCGTTGTCGAGGTGCTTGAAAATTGCAGCGAGGACCCAACAAAATATCTTGACTTCCTTTTCACGCAAGTGTTCGCACCGAACGGTACGACCGAATACAAGTTGTATTCGACAAAATTCCTCAATAATTTTGTCGGAGCTTATGATGGTAGCATTTTTGTTATGACCGTCACTAGCAACGATAACAATAGTACTGAAACGCCAGAATTGTTAAGGAACCAATTGACCGCCAAACTGGGATACGCTTTTGTCGACGGGAACATTATCGTTGATGATGATTGTACAGTATATTCTTATATTTCTCATTTCAATGAACTTTCGAGTCGACTGTTAACAGATTACCACTTTAACATTTGCGAAACAAACATTGCTATTGTTTGGACACGATGCGCCACTTTTCGCCCGAACCGTCAGCAGTACCTCGAAGGGATTGTATTACAAATTTTTCTAATCCCAAATAGTTGATGAGAGGGCACCAACAACTATTTAAATCCAGTCTTGTTCATTCGGACTTGCATCGAAAACGGTAAACGCATCATCGCGTTAACCGTGTGGATAGGCCATCGACGGTACTTATGTACGACAATTTTTTGTTTGCCGTTCAGAACAGTGTTCGCTGCATCAGCGATACGACCGAGTACACGTTGTTTCGATTTTTTTTTGTATTTTAAGAGACTTTCTCTGCGATCCAATTGCAACTGCTCAACTGTAATGAATGTTCAAGAATTGACATATCACACACATACGAGACTGCGCGCTCGCAAAAGAATTTTGTGCCATGACAATTCGACGACCAATCAAAATTTTATTAATTGTTTTTTTATATTTTGTTTTATGTATACTTTTTATTCGATATTTGTTTAGCGCGGCCGTAGTTCCGTCGGAACCGACAAACGGTGACCGTTTATTGATTTCATTGCCAAAAAATGCATACGATTATTTAAACAACGTTAACGTTGTTCAACAATTTGTTGATGTACCGTCCATTTTCTATTTTAAGTTATAATATTATTATTTTTATATTTTCTTCTTTGTAATATTCTCAAATTGATCTCTTACAAATTGCGAATTTCATCGTTTAATTTTATTACCAAAATAAATTGGTTATTTTGTATTTTTATATATAATTATACGCACAATTGTTGTTATTTTTAAGAAACGTACAAAAATGACTTCGGCGTTTACTAAAATTTTGGGCGTTTTGGACGACGTGAAAATGAAATCCACAGCTATGGGTGCAGACGATTTGGCCAAAACCGAAGCGTCGTTGAAAGCATTGAGCAAACAATTGCCAAACGATTTGGGCAAACCATTGGCGGCGCTCGATACCGCGATGGTGAGCAACATTAACGATTTCGTGTCGTCCTTTTCCGACATTGTTGCGAAAGGCGCCGAAAATATTGTCCGCGGGCCCGGTGGTGATTTTTTTGCGTCAGTATACATAGAAGGTAAATTGGTGAGCGTCGCAGAAATTGTCGACGACATAAAAATGGCGCGTCTGACAAGATTTTCCAAGGCGCTTGAGTCGCTCGGTGGGGCGGTGTTGCCGCCGAAAGTGGTCGATGCACTGGAAACACTGATTGCTCAACACTACCCACTGGGCCCAGTGCTCGAGCGACAACGGTTTATTCGCGAAGTGTTAAACATGGATTCTATGAAACCAATGCTAGTCCTGTCACCGCCACTCGACGCCGCCGATTTGAACCGACTTATATCGATCAACACGGCCAACGTTGCCAATCTGTTTCAAAACGTGACTGAACACATGATTAAAGTCGGTCACATGAGTCGCTACGAAACAAAGCGTTTTGTTTTCAAAGGCGTACAAACGACGTTTACGGTAGTGCTCGGTGTCGGCGTTACCGCGTTCGTAATTTACGAGTCGCACGAGGGAGCTGTTCAAGCGTCGGGTCTGATGAAACTTTCGTCGTGTGGCGACGCCAATCTGCTCCAATCGTGTCGCATACAGTACGGATCGTGTGAAGCGCCAACGAGTGTCTCGGAAAGGGCGTGTCGATCCGTACCGAGCGACGTGTTTCGTTCGAATGTATGCACCGTTCCACCTTGGCCGTCTCCAGATCAGGACGAGCCCGTTGGTACGCCTGGCTATACGTGCCGTCATTGGGACTCGAATGCAGATCCTCGGAAATTGCAATATCTGTCCAAAGAGGCGGCCGGAAAAATGTTAGCCGAATGTGACGGACGCGTCGACGCGTCCAAAATGGCTGTGCTCAGTTGTTTGCCGCAACCGACACTGGCGTCCTACTTTGCCGACGCGTTCTCAAAATTACCCAAAGCCATTTTCGAAGACTTGAGCGGTGCCGCGATCGATATTTTTCTAGTGCTCAAATACGCGAGCATAGTCGTCGCCATTATGGTCGCAGTTATTGTCGGAGGCTCGATCGTTCGGTTTGTTTACCGTAGTCGCGCATTGGTGGACGGTAATAGTAACGACACAGACAACAACAACAACAACAACAAAGATGTCGCCGCACAGCAGCTGAACGACAATGTTAGCGTCAATTGTGCGTCGTTCACGTCGGCAGCAACGTTTTCTCAGTGTTGATCGCAGTTGTGTCCCGATTGCGTTATTATTTCGATGGCGGTAAACTCGGCAAATGCGCCACGTACTTTCGGATCGATAAACTGTCGCTTTTAAACAAAGCGTCGTCGAGCGGCCATCGCGTAGACAGTATACGTTTTTTGACGTCAAACTTGAACATGGACGTAAAATTTTGAGCGATCAAATTTTTTTCGTCCAATTTATAATTGGGCACAAAGGCAAACCTTGGATCGTCGGAATAATTTTTACACGCTGAAAAAACTGTCGACAATTTTTCGGTGTATTGCCGTTCGTCGAGCATTAGGTTGTAATTCCAAAAATGGTCGACTGTCCTAAACGGGGTCACCGACGCAATTTCTTGACCCAATTGGGCACATGAGGGCATCGTAACCAAGGGCTGAACACCAAACAATCCGCAAGGCGCGTGTTTCAATAGGTACGGATAGTGGCATTTGGACGGGAAAACCGTGTCGCCCGAATCTAGCGTCGAAAACATGCCGGCATACTTTTGATCGATGGGAAAAGGAAGAACGGGTGCCGTGTCGGGTACGATCGCCGAATAAAACGTTACAGACTCGCCGACGATGTTGCCGCCTAAAAGAGCGACAGCTTCGGACAAAACTGATTTGGCGTTAACGTTGAATCCGACAATCGGTGGCACGAGCAACGAAGGATTTACAGCCACTTTTTTGATGTTGAACCATTCGAAAAAGTAGGCGTTAATGCTACCATCGTCTTTGCCGGTGATATTGACTACGCGCGCGCACCCATTAGCGTATGCATTGTTGTTGTTTCGCAAATTACTATCGTCGTATCGAATACCAATGACGCCCGGTACGTTCGGTGCGCAATAATAGATGCGACTGTCGTTGGAAGCGTTGCCATCGAGCGCCGGCGCCGAATACAACGAGCATTCGTTAGCTGTAAACGGTTTGCCCGATAAACCGTCTACCGAGCACGGATTAGGTATTACATTGCCGGCGTCACGGACGGCATTGGAAAATTGGACTACAAATGCCGGGTCAATGGCGTGTTCCGGAGTGCCAAATTGGGCGTTGTCGCGCACGGGTAAAACACGCGACACTACTTCGAAGCCATTATTTGGTGTCAACGTCGCATTCAACACCGTCTTGTATACAGAATCGTTGAACGAGTCGCCTATCAAGGATGGCAAACAGGCCGGCTTTTCATACACGTCCATTCCGGGAATAGTGCCCGGCGGACATGCCGTACACTCGGTCGACTCTTTCAAGTCGCCACCCATATACTTGTCCCCCACTTTCCAATTAGAAAATCCCACTTTCGACACGAGTTTTCCGCGACCGCCAGCACACGCCACTTGCTGATCACAATCGGTATTCGGACCCCCTCGCTGTGTTACGAGCGAGGGATATTTACAAACGCATTTCAAAGCGTATCCCGACCAAACGCTTTCGTCGTTAACGGCCGCAGTCGTCAAAATCGCGTCCGCCGTATTGACGTTACATTTGTTCGTGGCGTCCAGTAAAGTTGAAGAAGACGTCGACCCGGATACGAGGGGTATGCAATACCCTTCGGTGGAGTTGAACGGGTCGTTGGGTGGCAAAACAATTTGCGCACCATCGGGTCGTCTCAACGTTGTAGGAACGTTCATGCGGACGCATTTCGTGTCGGCACGTTTACAAACAACGCACGACTCGTTTGCCAAGCTCGTATCGCATTTGATGGCCAGCAAACCGTCCGACGGATGCTCGCAATCGAGAAAATCATTGAGCAACGATTGTCTCGTATTGGGGCTGTGAAATAGTCGACGAAGCGTCTTTTGATTAACCACGTACCGCGGCAACCTTTTAGTGGAGCTCGTTTGCCACCATTGAGCGTCGTTTTTCGTCAAAAACAATATGAAACACAAAACAACCGACACGACGGCTACGCATAAACTCGTCGCGGACCAAATTTGATCATTGGTGAGCATGACGACGAGCGTCTTATTTAAAAAAAAAAAAAAAAACCTGAGGGTTTTAAAAAAAACAATTTATTAAACAAAAATGTACAATTATACAAATGAATGCACACAGGTGCGGTGCAAATAGTCAACTTTCGTCGTTTTCTTTACATTGATTAATGTAATAGTCAAACTTGTCTTTGTCCAGCACGAGACAATACGTGTCGTTGCTGTTGTCCGACAGTTGATCTTTAAACTCGGCAGAAAATAGGTCCGTCATGGCTCGTAGCGCGTTGTCGTCGTATTTTTTGACGCTGCAGTAGCCCTTGATCGATTTGATAATTTCGGAACGTTTCAGCTTGTAGGACGATTTTGTCGACGTCTTCGATTGTAGATATCTGACGGCCAGAGTCCAGTTGTACAGGGGCAAATTTTTCTTGCGCCAATCGCTCATCTTTTCCTGCATACGTTTAGGTGTTTGCTCGAAACGAATTTGAGCAGGATTGCTCAAGTTTTTAAAATATACGTAGTAAGCGTATTGATGCACGAGAAGAGTAATGCCAGCGACAATCATTTCATCGTTGACCGTCGATTGAATCGATCGCGCGCCTTTGATGTTGAAAAAAATCCACGGTTCCGCGTTGATGCCGTACGATAAAACATTGTCGGAAAATTCATACGTTCCGTCGCGGCTAAGCACGTTCAACAGCCATTGGGGATCGTCGAGTTGGGCCTCGATGTCGTCCATGTATTCACCCTCAGCGTTCAACGACGTCGCGCAAAGTTTCTTGTATTGGCGCACGAGCAAGCGAGTAAACATTGCGCGAGTCGTATCGCCATCGTCTGATTCGTGCGTCGCACGGTCAATCGAGTGAAAAGAGGATATTGCCATTTGCGTCACCAGTTTCCGTTGTAATTGGTCGAGCCATTTGAATTGTACGACAAGGGGGTGCGTCACGGATTCGTAGCTGCCGTTAATCTCCCACAGAAATAGACGCTTAAGAAACGCGTGTTCCAAATTTTTGGTGGTTGGTATTTCGTTGCATCCCACAATTACCTTTGGGTTGACAAACGTGTCCGTGTATACGTTGCCCGAATTCATTCTGAACGTGTTCTTCTGCTCCGAAATCATTTGTTTGATTTTTGCTTGGGGAATGAGTTGTGGGTCGTCGATGTTGAGCAAAAACATCGTGAAAAATTTCAAATTTTCTGGCATATTGTCTTTGGTCTCGGTCGATTGTATACTTCGGTAATCGCCGCTCGGCTGACAGGCTTGTGACGTGATATCGAGCAGACGCGACTTTCCACCCGCCGATTCTCCCTTTATGACGTAACACATACGAAGCCATTGTCACCGGGAAATTCGACCGCCAACACCATTTTCAAATATTCCTTAACTTCGGACGGACTGTTATTGATTTGACATAACAAATAGGTGAGAGCGTTGGCGCATTTGGAGAGACTTTCTGTTAATTTTGTTTCCACTCTTTTCACTTTGTGTTGTCCGTTCGCCGTCGTGTACGGAACGGTATTTTCGTAGGCGGCGCAAAACAACTTGTATTTGCCTGTCAATAGGTTTCGATGCTTAATAAATTTCGTGAGCAACGATTTTTTTCTACTATTGTCCAACCCGGTGTACATGGACACGGGAAATTGGCGAGTCACAAAATCAAACAGACTTTGAACGCAAGCGAACCGCTGAGATCTCGCGTAAATTCGCAATTGCTCAGGTACGCCAATAAAGGTTTTGCGACTACCGCCAATATCGTATCGTTTGACGGCAAACTGAGTCAACAATAGACTCGCAACCAGCATCGGTCGACAATGAAGATCAGACGCGCATCGTTCCATCGTTTCAAGTACGCGATACGGGTCAACCAACTCGGTCTTGTCTGCAGTCATGTCGAAATACATTTTCGTATCGACGTCCGCCAATAATTTTTTCAATAATCGGCGCGCTACACGTATCGAACGTCGTTGCGGATTCAAATCGGGGCTCACCCCTGTGGGCTCCGGTAACGTTTTGAAACACCTTGGTGATAGACGACAAAACGGTCGTATTTTTGTAGCTGTGCCCTCGTTGTTTTTTGTTGCGTCAAAGTCGTCCTCACCGGCAACGTCCAATTCAAACAATTTTGTGATGATGGTCTCCCATTCGGCGGCGATTCGGTGATTTTTAGGCGCCGATCGCCCATAAACGAGCTCAAATAGTTGCGGCGTTACGTTCGTCCCAAGGGCTGCAAAATTAATGGGCAAACTACGAGTAACGGCTGCAATGCTGCCATCGATTTTGTCGAAGTTCAGCGGTGCCTCTCCTCCGTACAGTGGCAACGAGTTTTTCGGGTATCGCACGCCCGCCGCTCGCTCGTAAGGGGACGTGGACGACTCGATTCCAATTTGCGTAAACTTGCACTCGCCAAACACGGAATCGATGAGAAAGTTGACATCGATGTTGTTCGGATCGATGATTTCGTTTCGAACGCACTCACAGAGGAAATTGAAAAACCAGACGAACAAGCGGAAAACAATTCGTTCCACCACATTTGCCTCCGCTCGGCCGTAGAAAGATACGAAATCTTTGAGAAATTCCGTAACGCGATGATGAAACGCAATTGAGTCAAGGTTCGAGTCCAAATCGGGCTGGACGCTTGTCGACAAGAAACGCTCGTAATCCGCCACGTTGACACAACGATCTATTTTGTTGTCGGTATAATGCTCGTAGATACGGTTTTCCCGTTCGAGCAACGGCGGAAACACGGGCAAAGCGAGCATCAAATACAAAAAGGACGCTTCGATTTCTACGCGAAAATCGGTGAGCGCTTCAACGAGTTCGGTCAGGGCTTTGAACACAACTTCTTCTTTGTTGAGAGCAATCAAATCTCGGCCCACACCTGCGTGATAATTTCGAATGAGTATGCTCTTGATACAACCGAACCCTTGCTCGAAACGATGTTGAACGGCGTTAAATAGATATCCCAGATTGGTCTGATAAATAAATTGCAGCTTGATGGGCTCGATATCGTACAAATAGACTTGACCGAGAATTCTTATTGGTCTCCAAAAATTAGCGATGCAAAACTCCAACGTTTCTGTTTTTAATTTCATTTGCGATCGAATCGGCGCGGCACGTTTTTTCGGCATCGACGCGTCTTGAGGCGACGATGTCGAAGCGACCACCGTCTGCGATTGTTTCATTTTGCTTGATTTGGCTGGTGGGAACGGCATGTTGTTGTCATCGGCAAGTGACATTTTTCGTTTGACGGGCAACGTCAACCTGTTGTCGGGGACGAGCATCGTATCGTCCGCGCTACGCTTGTTTTTCTTTCCTCTCAGCGTCGCATCGAGAACGTCGACGTCGGATTTGGTGTCGTACATGGTGAGATCAGCAAAGTGTTTGCTTTCAAACATGTTGATTACGCTCATGTAATTCGCGCTCATCCCTAGTCCATTCGCGTTGCTGCGAACAAATTTGCCAACGCACAAACACGTGAGCATTGCGCGCAATGATCCGCGCGTTCCCTTGAAGCAATTGAACAGGGTTCGAGCGTATACTGGCGGGACGTGACAATAATAGTCACCAATAACGTTGATGGCGTTTTCCGACAGATTCGCTCTACCACTGAGCAGAGTCGCGCAAATATATTTGTAGGCCGCCTTTTGTATGATCTTTCCGCGTGTTCCGCCTATGGCATTGCCGTTGAACTGCTGAGTAATGTGAACGACGCTCGTAGTCTCGTCACTAACGTCAAACGCGCGTCGATTGGAATGAATGATGCTCAACTCCAACTGTTTTTCGTCTTCGGTATCATCGTCGCCCTCTTCATCGTCTACGATGATGGACTGATCGCCGGCGAGACGTAAACTTTTGACGTGCAACCAGTTCTCGTTTTTTCCAACGTAATCGAACAGCGCAAACGAC
Source organism: Pachypsylla venusta (assembly GCA_012654025.1). Lineage (NCBI taxonomy): Eukaryota > Metazoa > Arthropoda > Insecta > Hemiptera > Aphalaridae > Pachypsylla > Pachypsylla venusta. The sequence continues at coordinate 111,686 of JAAEEI010039755.1, forward strand.
AATTCGGCAATGAGTCCTGTAAAAAACGTTTGACGTATAGCTGTCGTAATAAGCGTTTGAACGACAGCGCTCGGCTCGGTCTCGTCGAACGATTTGCCGTAATAGTAGTCGAGCAAGCGATCAACGAGTGGGGTTTTTATAAATTTTTCGTGGTAAAATGTCAAAAATTGTCGCCATTCGTCGTCGTTCAAAACGTGCCCTTGCCATATTTTGAAATCGTTTATCAAATGCAAATTATATTCGGCGCGCTCGTCGTCATCATCATTTTCGTCGCTGATGTTGTCGTTGTCATCGAGATCGTCGTTTCCATTTTTCGCGCTCGTAAACGAGACCGTCGGGGCACGCCGCGGTAGAATCATTTGTGACAATTTTATATGTCGATACTTCGATTTCATCGGCGACGGCGTCCGTACTTTGTTTAAAGACGATAGCGACGAAGATCTGCTGGACGACAGCGAATGTGTCGTAATCATCGGTGGACACGGTACAACGTTTTCAACGTCGTCGTTGGCACCTGCCATCAGCATAGCGCGTAATTGCGGCAAATAGCGAATGTAAAATGTATTCTTGTCTTTATGTGTACACAAGCCGAGACCGAGACCGAGTGGCGCGAAAATTTTTTCCATGTACGTTTCTATGTTGCTCGCGTCGACCCGAAAGACGCTTTTGGTCGAATAGCACGTCGGCAGGCGCGATCCAAAGGCGGCGGCCCGGTTTCGCTCGGCCTTGCTTTTTATTTGCGACTGTGTGACAATGTCCAAAATGTCCCTATAATTGTATTTGGACATTTCATCGTCATCGCCCTCGTCATCGCTGTCATTGCAAACTGGTTTATCGTTGACGTCGATTGATAATTCTTCGTACGCAAGAGAGAGAGAAAAAAAAGCAACCGCTGTGGCCGAAGGTGCGTCGTATAGGGGCGAAAAGGCCTCAAACGTCGTTTGTGATTTTGTTGTTGTCGTATGATTGCTACCCCACGACAAAGAAAAGCAAGACGGGTTGTCAACGATGAAACTCGTATCGTCGTGTTTCACGTGTCCCAATTCAATAATAATAGCCGAGTACAAAGCATAATCGACGGCGACATCGTTGAATATGATGTGGAACCCGTGCGCATTTGTCTCTTTCGTTACTTTTTTTTTCGTAACCTCAATTTTGCTTTGCGAAAACTTAACATTTGTTAAAAATGTACGGTTCAAGTGATTGATGAGGCGCTTAATAAATTCAGACGCCATACGGCTGTCAAAAGAATGCGTAACGTTCGTTTTGCATCCGACACAATCGACGTCGACAACCAATTTGTGTACCCATTCGTCGCGCAACGTCGTCGAAAAAAAGTGGTTAAACTCGGGCTTATACTCAAATTGTGGTGGCTTCAAAAACGGACCTGTCCCGTCGTTTGGGCGTTGAACCAAGTCGACAATGCGATGGGTGCTGTCGCATTTTGCAATTGAATTTACGTCGAATTTGACGAACAACGACGAACAAGTCGTTCTGTGTGATTCCAGGTTGCTCTCGGTTTTCCATTGTTCAATAAACGCGTCCTCGGACAAACGTAATAATTGTTGTTGTTGTTGCGACAACATCTTTTTCGTGTAATAATTGTTGTTGTTGCGACAACATTTTATTCCGTAACTGAAGTACATAAAGTACGTATTGTATTTTATGCGTGGTTTTTTGTGTGTTGACAAGATTTTTTTTTTTTTTTTTTTTTTTTTTTTATTACAATTTGAAACACAAATCAATGTCACAAATTAATAGTGAATCGATTTTGCGCACTGGCTTGTATACCACCAAATATGCGTCGTTGGCCATTGGTGACGTTTCTGATTGCGAAAAGTTTATTGACGATGCCGAATGAAACAAACAGTCAATAAGGTCAGAGTCGGTGACGCGACGCGTATAAACAAATTCATCGTTGCTCGCATTTTGGGTGGCGGTGTCATCTTTGTCGCTCTCGGACAAACTACTTGAAACGTCGACAGTACAAACGTTGGCTGTGTCTTCGGATTCTAAAGGACGTCGTTTTTTGTGTGGATGTAAAATGTAACCAGGATTGTCGACAACGCTACACTTATTGGCGCATCGACGATGAGTCGGCTGAACAAACGTCGTGTACTGTTGAATTTGAAACTTAATTCGTTTGCAGTGCTTTTTAAACACACAATCGAAATGGTGGACTCGAAAATCGTCGTCGGCAATCGGGTAATAGCTAGAGTTGTTTCGCGTGCAGATGACGAATCGACACATACCAACGGTAACGCAACCGTCGCGGGCAATTTGTAACTCGTACTCGACGGGATTGTCCATGTTCATATCGATTCGTATATCGAAAATTTTACACAGCAAATTGGCGACGTCGTGAATTGTTCGAGGCAAACAATGTACGAAGGCAGATATTCTGTGTCCCGTATGACAACATTCGTCCATTTTACACGTCAACATGTCAACATAACCACCTTTTCCCTTTTTAGCTTCGGTTATATAATTCCTGTTTAACCGCTCGATGAACGCATTTTCCGGCAAATTGGTTGTCATTTTAAAGCGTGGGATAAAGAATGAACACGTTTGCTAGTTTGAATGTGATGTGTTTTGGTAAACGGCTCGCGAGATACTGTGTGCTCGACGTGTAGAACAAAGGTACATGAAGCAGTGAGAAAATGTGCTCGAAATAATCAGAATGAGTGCCATGTTAGACGTCAGACGGCATTTAAATGAACGTCATTTTGTAACCAATAGCGTGCACCATTTCTTTTAATTATTATTTTAATAGATATTTATGAGATTGCAAAAAGTTATTTGTTCGATTTGTATTTTTTATTTTGTCCTTGTTTTTAATTTATTTGCCAGTCTTCATTAATAAAAATAATAAAAAGATAATAAAAATGGAGTTTTGACCGTTAGTAAAACGTCCCCGTGACGATGACAAAAATTCATCATTGAAATCTATATATATATATATATATATATAAAAGTGATAATAAATAAGAAAAAAAAATATTGATGATTGATCGAAACTTGTGTAGGAGTGCGATTTGAAAGTCAGAAAAGCACTTCCATAACGCTTTTCGATGTTATGCACCAAAGCAAAAATATAAAATGTCAAAAATACGAGCGGCGCTCGTTGTGTCGCACGGCGTTACGCTTTTCCAACTCCGACCGACCGCACTCGTTTTAAACGTATTTCACTTTTGTAGCCACCCCAACACTCTTCACCGACGTAGCGCGTTCGATTTAAAGAATAAAAGAAGAAAAAAACACCTCGGTCGAATCATCGACATTCGTATTTTTTACCGTGATGTCGGCGACAGTGGGGGTTTCACGCGATAGGGACAGCGCGGCAAACGCGCCATTTAAAAATTTCCCTGACATCTGCTCTGGTGGCGCTTTACCGCGACGACAATATTTTCTTGTAATGGACGAACGAGAATGACACGCCACTTTTTGAGCGATACGCAAATTGTGCGTTTCCTTTACAGTTTGGATGTACCAACAGCGAAACCAATGCAGATTCAAGCCGCGTGTGAACCGTTTTCCCATGTTTGTGGTAATGTACGCCGCCAGTTTATCGCGCAACGAATCTTCAGAAATTGTAAAAATTGGGTCGGCGTCCGGATCAATGGACAAAGGAGAAAGAAGGATTGCATCAGTTCCACGCTTACACTGAGAACGGACGATAAATTTTTGTTGCGCAGACAGCCGAGACCAATAATCGACAAACGGCCCAATTATCGGCTCGAGATATCGACGTAAATCTTCGAATAGAAGCAATTCAACGCGACCGTTCTTCGAAAACATTTTGTGCGACCCAGTTTTTACAAAGTGAACTAGCTCGAACGAGTTGAGAGTCAAAAGTTCGCGAACGACGCGAGCGCCAGAACCAAATGCTAGCAACCAAATGACGTAGACTTCGAACGCGCGCCGAAATTCTTTGCGCCGCATATTTTCGAACGTAAACGGATCGGACACGGATTGCAGCAGCGCCGACAAATCGCGAACGACACAATCAAAAAAATGGCGAGCATTTTCTTTGGTGGTATAGAATGTGTTATCACTGCCGGTGGTGGATCGACCGTGGGTGTTTAGTTCTTCGAAACGATCCTTTTCCGGTGCGTCTGGTTCGACACGATCGTACAAACGTCGCTCGTACGAAATGTTGGCCAGTACGTTGCTGACGTTAAATTTAACCGGCTCACCGTCGGGTTTCGTCTCTACGGCCAAACGTTCTTCACGCTTCAATCGTGCGTAAAATCGAACCACCAATTTCACGGCGTATGACGTTTTATATATTTGCGCTCCAACATGAGATAGCGAAAAGCGGCAACGAGATCATTGATACGTGCGATCGGTATCGTTTCGATGGGAAACAAAATGTGGTAAAAACGGTCCATCGACGTGTACACTCGTTTGGTTTTTTTCGTCACGCGGCCGTTTCGAAACAAGAGACGATTGCGTATGGCGTCGACGTTGGCGATGTCGTCAATTTGGTTACGTCGTATTTTCGATGCGAGTCCCGTAGCGGACGCGTTGTAGTCGATTGGCGGCAAATAGCGATCCAACAGAGAATCGCGCGCTACTGGCGCGTTTCTCGGAAATAACAACGCTGGTGTCGATTGATTTATCTGGACGGTGGAAGACATTTCTTATAATGTCGAGGGGTTGATTATTTACTTTGGCGCATTAGCAGCTTCACCGGCGGCGCCATTCTAACAAATTCGGCATCTAACATTGCCAATTGAAAATGCTGTTGGCACGCCATCGATGCTTTACAAACGCCAAATTGCTCGGCCGGCGCCAATTGTGTCAAAAAATTAACACCCGTGACGCTGCCAACCGTTAAACGAAAATGAAATCATCAAATTAAAAATGAATCGAGATCCAATGTTCATTGTCCACTGGTTGTACCCAAATAGTGAACCGTCATAAATTAGATCGCTTACTTTCACCACAATTTAATGTTGATCAATTTGTGATGCATTAATTATATCAACTCGTTTCAATTTCGAGTCAAACGATCAAAATTTGAGATCGCACAACATAATTATTACAGCATGATAAACGTCAAAGTGCATCAACAAGATCAACAGACTGTCGAGTCGTCAAACGCGACGGAACACTGGAAAATTTGAACGTCGACAAAATACGAAGGCGTCTCGAAATTCAATCGCACGGTCTCGGCGTCGACTGGGAGTGTATTGTCGATCCCATCGTCCGAGGCATATATTGTGGCGTAGCGACGACTCTGGTGGACGAATTGATTATGCGGCTTGCGGCGGCATCAACGCTAAAACACCCAAATTACTCGAATCTCGCCGCCCGAATCGCCGTCACAAAGTTGTACAAGAGCACGCCGCCCAAATTTTCGCTTGCCATTCTAACGCTCTTCGAGCAGGGATCAATTTCGCGAAAACACGCGTCCATAGTCGAACGAATGCGCGATAAACGCGACAATATCGTGGAGCGGCCGCAGTACCTCTGGATGCGCGTCGCCATTGGCATTCATGGCGACAATTTAGACCAAGTTTTAGAAACGTACGACGGTTTGTCTCGTGGTTTGTTTATCCATGCAACACCGACACTTTTTCACGCGGCAACACCCAAATCACAATTGGCCAGTTGTTTTTTGCTCACTATCAAAAAACGAGCGCGTGGCACACCCATCGCCAAATCGGGCCACTCAGACGGTGTCGTTCCCATGATCAAGGTGTTTGAATCGACGGCCCGTTATGTCGACCAAGGAGGAAACAAACGACCGGGCGCGTTTGCCGTGTACATCGAACCGTGGCACGCCGACATTTTTGACGTTCTGGACCTTAAAAAAAATACTGGCGCCGAACAAAGTCGGGCGCGCGACCTGTTCTACGCTCTCTGGATTCCAAACGAATTTATGAAGCGCGTCGAAAACAACGAAATGTGGAGTCTCATGTGCCCACATCGATCGCCCGGGCTTCATCTCATATACGGCAACGAATTTGAACGCCAGTACGCAGAATACGAGGCGGCCGGCAATTACGTTCGCAAAGTAAATGCACGAGACCTCTGGAGAGCCATTGTCGATGCGCAAATAGAAACGGGAGGACCGTACGTCCTTTACAAGGACGCTTGTAATTACAAATCCAATCAGAAACATTTGGGTACGATTCAATGCAGCAATTTGTGCGCCGAGATTGTCGAATATTCGTCACCATCGGAAACTGCTGTTTGCAATTTGGCGTCCATCGCTTTGCCGCGGTTTGTCGATGAATCTCGATGTACATTTGACTTTGAGTCGCTCAGAAAAACAGTCGCTGTCGTTGTTCGCAATTTGAACAAAATTATCGATCTCAATTATTATCCATCCACCGAAAGTGAGACGTCCAATCGCAAACACCGCCCAATAGGGATCGGGGTTCAAGGACTGGCCGACGTTTTTTACGCTCTCGCGATGCCATATGAAAGTGCGGCGGCTCAAAGTTTGAATCGACGCATTTTCGAGACCATTTATTTTACCGCGCTCGAAGAAAGTTGTCGTCTAGCTCGCGAATTTGGGCCGTACGAATCTTTTGAAAATTCACCGGCCTCGAAAGGAATGCTACAACAAGATTTGTGGCAACAATATTATTCTATATTGGCCCAGAGCATACCCTTTAATCTTTCGGAGCTAATTGACGGCGACAAATGGACACGATTCGAGTATTACGATTGGACAGCATTACGAGACAGTATTAAAAGATACGGTTTACGTAACTCGCAACTTGTAGCTCTCATGCCTACTGCGACAACGGCGCAAATTTTAGGAAACACAGAATCGTTCGAACCGACCACCAATAACATTTACATGCGCCGCGTCTTGTCGGGAGACTGTCAGATTGTCAATCGTTTTTTACATCGTGATCTCGAACGACTTGAAGAAATTATTTAATCTCCACCAACGGGTCGGTGCAAATGTTGGACGGAATCACCAACGATATGAAAGAATTGTATAAAACATGCTGGGAAATGAAACAGAAAACGCTACTCACCATGGCGTTTGATCGAGGAGCGTTTGTCGATCAATCACAATCGCTAAACGTCTACTTTGACACTCCGACCAGAAATAAAATAACCGCTATGCATTTTTATGGTTGGAAACTAGGCCTCAAAACGGGAATGTACTACCTACGAACAAAACCTGCTGTCAATCCTGTGAAATTTACCGTTGATCAGTCTCTTGTAAATCAAGTCGAAACGTGTTCTCGAAAGAATCAGAAGACATCGGACTACGAATGTCGCGCCTGCAGCTCATAATTCATTACTTTTGACATTTTATATCTTTACATTCAGGACAAAAAATACAAATTGTTTTTTAAAATAATAATTTTTTATGAAATTATAGGTATCTGTAGAAATTCATCCTATATCACGTACATTCCTGCACCAGAATCCCTAATTTATGTACTAACGCTGTATCAAATCGACGGCCGTGCTGTCGATGATAATGTCGTGTTGGACGAGAGTAATATATAAGTTGGGAATTTTGACAAGAATGTACGTGATACAAGACGAACATAATAAGCGCCAATGCCTACGCCAAACACACTGAAACGGCCGGTGTTAGCGCCACTGTTTATTTGGTCCCAAACTCGATAGACAAA
>JAAEEI010039755.1:119398-141598 GCA_012654025.1 Pachypsylla venusta
ATATTTGACGGTTATATATTATTGCAAACTTGGTGTTTGGCTCACACCAATTGCGGTAACTGTCAAAATAGAAAATAAAATTAAATTGGGATCTATTAGTTGGTTCTTAGGCCCAAGCCAATTTTGCAATTTGCATATTTGACGGTTATATATTATTGCAAAAAATAGATAATATGTAAAATTCTTTTACATATTATCTCGTTTGTTCTTTATACATTGCATAATACATCGGTTCTTATCTGCGTCGAACTTGTTGTGGAAAATACAAAAAGAAATTATTGTTAAATTGAATATATTATATGTGCAATGATAGCATTACTAAATTAAAAGTTTATGTGCTCCAACTTTCACACGCTTTGGTTGCAGTTAAACGACGTTGTCAGTACAACCGAGTTGCCGGAATCACCGTCTGCCATTTTTTGTTTAGTAAGCGCCAACTTGGACTGCGTGTTTCTACTATAGAAACGCGCCGTAGACGATGTGACACTGTCTACGATTTTCGTCAAAAATGGTGAGTTGGTTTGAAATTTAACGTTTTCAATTCTCGACAATTGCGTCGTACTCGNCATTCGCTCTAAGAGCTTGGAAACGTTTTTCGTATTAAAAATGTAAAATTTGTCACCATTTATTCCGTATATAGTAATCCGCAAGAGGGTCCCTTTCTTCGACGAATGACGTCGCCAAATCAAACGTGGCTTTTGATTTGCTTTCACTTTCATCATATTCCTTGTGAGCGCCGTGTTTGCGTCGTATGATGCTATTGTGCTCTCATTAAAATAATAATCATTTCTCTGATATCCGTCGTCTATATTATTAATTGATAAACTGGCTGTATCTGGAGACAGTTGCAATCTGACTTCAAACATGAGCATTTTTATCTGCAACAATGAATTTTGATCGATTCGGAGCCTTTTCTTCACGTTAGGTACAATCGAATCACCATGGCAAACGGCTGACGACACAATGGACACAAGTTCTGATTGTATTTATCTTGGCAAACGGAACATATGACATGGCCGCAAGGCGACATGGCCATATAAGTGATACAATTTGTCTCAACACACACACAACAGCTAATTTTGTTCGACGTTTTCTTCTCGTCCTTCTCTTTTATTGGTCGTATTAAGCGAGCTTTGATTTTTGATCGCGCGAATCTGTACTTTTTTGTGTCGCTCGAGAGAATCAAATGCAAGATCAATTTCTCCATCACTTCTTTCTTCGGTATTGTCGGCCGGCTAGCTTTCTTCGAAAAGCGCATAATGGAATCGACGCAAAATTGGGAACTATCGATTTTTCGACGAACGTACTTTTAGGCGACTTACACGCAGCGCACACAGATTTCCGAACAGCAAAACCGTTGGTCGTCTTGTAAAATGTTGAATCGTTATTCTGTGTGGCTATTCTGCATTTTAAACAATAATCTTTATCGCCTGACATTTCGATCGCGTAGCAATCTGAATTGTAGATCACTTCGATGTAGAAATAAAACTAAATATTTGTAGTACTATATAAAAAAAATAATTTATTAATTCAATCGAACTCGTAAAACAAACTAAATTGCAGATCGCTTCGCGACGGCTTTTTATATTTATACAACTTGAATGCAATTACAGATGCGTGTTCAGATTTGAAAGTAAACCACTCCCTACTTTGGCTAATTGCCAGTGACCTCGCAGATTTTTTTATAATGAAACAACTTGAATCCAATTCTACATGTAGGCGCGGTATTGTACATATACCATTATATTTTGGTATCTGCAAATTGATGCGAATTACCAGCTAACCAACCCCTGGATCGCAAGACTGTTTGCTTTCTCACACTCAGCGCATTACAACTACATAAACTACAGGGATGTCTCTACTACGAACGACCCAGTGTCATCGACTACAAGGAAAAGGAGAGCCACGAGAAGAGCCTATTACGCGACAAAAAAAAAACTGTTTCACCATTTGAGTGGTTCATAACACCCGCTTCAGACGTTTTTGATCAGCAATATGTTCACGATAATTGATTAAAAACTGAGAAAACACCACGTTCAAATTTGGTGTCACGATCGCTGGATAGAAAAAACGACGCCTTTCGTCGAGTAATACTCATACTGAACTAATCGACGTCATGGATAACATCTTTTCCTTGGAAGAAATTTGTTCGTGGACACGAACAAACGCCAACTACACCACCTTTGATTTTTTTGATGTCAAAAGAACATTTTGCAGTCCCACCGGTAATATTCCCAAGTCTGTTTGGTTCAACGCATTAAATTTACTACAAAAAAGTTGTTTCGACGAAACGCGCCAGAGATTCAATATAATTTATCGCACACAGTGCGAAAATTTTATGTGTGCCAAGGACCATGAAGACGTTTACGTTGACGCCGTCAATAGAGAAATAGAGTATTATGGAAAATATATGACATTTTTTGAGTTGAACAACGATTACTGTGAAAATGTTAACATGTCCGATACTGCGCGTAAACAAATGGTCAAGCAAATTGTAAATGCGCTTTTTGAATCAACTCGGTTTGTCCATCGGTCTGTTTTTTTTGTAGGCATGTCCGTCGAAACGCACGAAAGAACCACGCCGCGGGCCAGGGAATCTTGGCATTCGGCTATCGAAGCAAGCAACTTGCAATCTTGGGCTTGTCTATCAATTTATGTTATTTGCCACAACGAAAAATGGTATTTGGCACGGTGGGACCGACAATTATGGATGTGCGGTTGGAAACCTGAAGACGGCTGGCTCATGTACTATCTGTTCAACGTCCCCGAACGATTCAAAAACATGGTCAAACCAGCCTTTGAACATCTGGTTGTTGGAGAGCAGTATCGACGGTCGTTTAGTGTTTCAGAGTTTTGTTGCTATCTATCAAAAAATTTCGATATGTTACCGAGACACTTCATGGATAAATTCAACCAATTGGGGTTGAATTTACTGTCACGAGAATCGATTGATTCAATTCATGACACTAAATATACCATCATCACTAATCAATTTCAATCGCTACCTTGCTAAAGGGATTACCTCAATACCTAGACAAACATTGACATACGCGGAAAAAGAAAACACAGACGGCGTCATTCCGCCGACGATCTTTTTTGAGTACGTTAAAGACGTTCCAATTGAATTTCGAGCCAATCCACGATCTTTTACTAAACTGTCGCACCCATCGGAAAAGAGTGAAACCAATGGCGCCGTTTCGAGTTGCAATGAAACAGAGTCAGGAATTAACAACTCAAATGCCTGTAAAATTTGTTTTCGATTGACGGCCAACTATTTGTTGATGCCGTGCCGACACACTGTGTGTACTTTTTGTAGCAAACACGTAAACTACTGTCCATTTTGCAAAACTATAATTAAATGTGGAATAAAAATTTTTGTTTAAAAACGAGTAATCACTTTTTATTTTTTTAGCATAAATTAACCTTGGGGGCATCACGCGTGAACAGTGCCCAGGGTCCCGTTAACGGTTTAAAATAAAACTCAGGCGGTAAATCTCTCGACAATCTACATACACAATCATGGTATTTGGTGGCCAATTTTCAAATAATTTAAGGGGTGGGGGGGGGTTGTACAAACCAAAAACTCGGTACTTTTTTCCCTTATTATAATAGCTATCTAAAAGAAAAACAAACCAAAAGACCAATATCCTTCATTTTACATTTTCTTGTTCAACGTATTCGACACACAAGCCATTACATTTAAGAAAAAAATACAAAAAAAAAATAAAAAAAAAAAAAATATTTTTTGGAAAACATGACGCAAATGCGCGTCTCTTGTTGGGGCCAACGTCTATATCTAACGTGTTTGGCACCAAACAACGGTTGAAAAAATGCCGCCCGCTATAGTGGTTGTTTGACGTATTAATTGGCGGTTATTGGGTTCATCTTAAATCACGTACATTCCTACACTAGAATACCCAATTTATATACTACTCACGCTGTACCGAAACGCTGGACGGGAGTGTGTATAAATTGAGGACTCTACTGCAGGAATGCACGTGATACAAGACGAACATAATAAGCGCCAATGCCTACGCCAAACACACTGAAACGGCCGGTGTTAGCGCCACTGTTTATTTGGCCCCAAACTCGATAGACAAAGTGTTGGTCCGAACTCGATAGAAATTAAATATATATATATATATATATATTATTGCAAACTTGGTGTTTGGCTAACGTCAATTGGGTAAAACGCAATTATGACAACGATAACTGTCAAAATAGAAAATAAAATAAAATTGGGATCTATTAGTTGGTTCTTAGGCCCAAGCCAATTTTGCAGTTTGCATATTTGACGGTTATATATTGCAAACTTAGTGTTTGGCTAACATCAATTGGGTAAAACGCAATTACGACAACGGTAACTGTCAAAATAGAAAATAAGAAAGCGTCCCAACGGCATGTGGCTATTGACATTGAAAATTGTGCTAGAAGGAGAAAAGGGAAAATAGAAATAAACAACCGTTTTTTTTTACAAATTTTTATTCATCCAAATTACTATAACTGGTGTCACACTATCTCCGTCCGAGGCAAAATGGTCGAAATTGACGGCCGATGCGTCGTCGTACGTTTCTACAATTTCTTTAGCAACGTTCGTTGCGTGTTCTTGTTCACCGTCATTGTCGTTTTCCGAAAGGTTGTCATTGTCATCATCACCGTCTTCCGAAAAGTGACTCACCGTCAGTGGGCGGTTGATCTCCGAAAGATTTCTAGAGTCACTCTCCATGACGTCGTATGTGTTTGCAAGATCGAACGACTTTCGGAATGACGAAACAATTACGGTCGGAGATTGAATGTCGAAGTTAGTTTTTCTGAATCGTCCCAGTTCCTCGGATTTGATTACATGACGCATTTTAGAGTCGACCAATTTTTTTGGTTCGTCATTTGTAAAGGTAATGGCCACAACCAGGTTGTAGTGTTTTTTGTATATAATTTCGGTGTTACTGGTATTTTGTGAGTCCATATATATCCATTTATATTCATAATTCATTGAATGCAAACGTAAACTCAATTTTCGAAATATATAAAGAATGTTTTGATCGATTGTCCATGTTGCGTCCGAAGAAATGGCGGTGGTGTTAGGTCGCTTGACGGGTGCCCCTCTCGCAACACCTCGTGTTTGCGTAGACGCGTGAAGGCAATTGTGTTCTGTCGTTGGAGTACTGGTGGCTTGTTCAATAGCGATTAATTTCGAATTAATGTCATTCATTATTTTTCCCATGTCTTTGGCCGTCGATTGCACAATGTTGATCAAAACTTCTACAGTGTCGTGTATCTTGCGCTTGGTCCCGCGTCGCATCGATTTGTGTTCTCTGGTGTCCATGACTCGTTCGAATAAGATTGCGTTGTTTGTGTGGCGAGAGTCGATATCGGTGTTGAGTTGTAAAAACTGCGTCAACATGTAAATAGCGTTACCATCATCCGTCAAACACTGACCACGCTTTGAATTGGTCACAACTGTTGCTCATATCTTGAGATTAAAAGACCGTGTCGAAGTAAAGATAAAAGTCACTCTACATCTGAACATAGATCTATAGTTGAATTCAAGTTGTATGGGGGAATCTGAATGATGTACCCTTGTGGTGTTTAAAATATAATTTAGTATGTGTTGGGACGTGGAGGAGAGAGGATATAACAACTAGAAACTAGGAAACTGATAGAAGAGAAGTTTAACAATCANGTGTGTGGAATAGAGTTGCCTGGGATAGAAGAGAATGGGAGAGAATGAGAGATGTGTATGCTAGAGTGTGGATGAATGAATGAAGCAAAATAAAAAAATATTAGAATTAAATGAGAATGAGAGTGAAATGAAAGAATGTAATAGGAATAAAAAGATTATACGATAATAATAATAAATAAAATAAGATACATAATAAGATTATTATTTACAATAATAATGATATCAACAATGATACCTCAGCTCAAGGCTGATTTGAGATTAAGAAAATGGAACAACTTTGGTATGTTTCGGAATTTCTGATAATTTGGCTTCTCTATGTCCTAACATTTCCTTTTACATGATTTATTGCGCATCTAGAAAATAAAACAAACCTACATACCAAAATTCAGCCAAATATTAGATGTACACGCCCTTTACCCCCGCGGATGGCACCCCAGTTGGAATATTAAAAAATCCTTTCTTATTGCATATCTAGAACATAAAGCGAACCTACATACCAAATTTCAGCCGAAAAGTACCGGTATGGAGAAACAATGATGAAAAGGTGATAATATTTGATGGGCGCGCCCTTTATCCCCGTAGCTGGCGCCCCAGTTGCAATATTAAAGAATCCTTTCTTATATAGTGTTTGCCGTTGTCGCGTTTACACCGCGTATCATTTTGCAGGATATCACGGTGTAAACACGACAACGACAACATGACTCTTTTATGTCAATTTTCCAACTATTTTCAAAATTTAAGTGTCCAGTCTTAAATTTCGTCACAATTTTTGACCATTTGGTCATCACAAAAACACGTTCTATGTTGAAATAAAAAAACCAAGGTAAATGTTACAAAAAAAAAACATACAAAAATCATTTATTTACAATCAATAACGAAAATACAAATTTATGATATAATATTATACAACCTTACGGGAAATAAACACAGGATCACCCTTTAAAAAAGAAAAATCCCAAATTTCATTTGTAAGATTTTATAGACAATAAATAGACACAAAACAGCGAGCAAAAATAAATAAATTTTAATAAAAATAAATCTTAATTTATTTTTATTGAAATTCTTTAGGAACATTGAATAAATGAATATACAAAACGGGGCTTTCGAATTGGTCATTACACGTTGCCGCCCATATCGATGATTATTCTAACGTTGTAGTAAATCGGCATCATGTTTGTGCAAAATCATGTAAGAAAAGGCATAAAATATCGAAAAATACGAGCAAAAATTATTGAACACAATCCTCTGCCACAAAGTGTGGATCAATAGTCGGTGTCAAAGGACATTAATTACCCTTGTACGCCACCACCGGATTGTCTTCAAACAATACAGACAACTTTTTTTCCAAATTTGGATCAGTTGCTTTCACTTTGTTTGTAGACTTGAGCACATTAACACGTTTCGGTTGTCGCTTGGTGGGGGTCTTGACAATTTGTACCGCCTCGTTGGAGTCTTTTTTTTTGGTCATATTCGAGCCCTTTTCCAGAGAGGTGCTCGTCGTCACTTTTACCTTTCTCTTTTCATCCTCGGAGACTCTTTTCTTGGGCGTCTTCGAGCCCTTTTCTTTTTCCGCAGAAACGCTCGTCGTCCCTTTTACTTCTCCATCCTCTGAAGAAGAAGAAGAAGAAGAAGAGGAAGAACCCGAATTAGAAGACGAAGATGACGAAGACGATGAACTCTGTTTAGAGCTACATCGCGTCGATTCGTTGACATTTTTATGTGAAGTGACTTCTGTCGATCTGTCAACCACAACGTGTGACTTTGCAATAGCAAACGACTGAGTAAACGTTGATGACTGCGTCGTAGAAGGAGCGGCGGCAACTGCGACATTCTCGTCATCAACGCGATCATTATTGTAATAAGATGCGTAGTTGTGCCAATTGTCGCGCTCTTTGTCATCGTATTTGGTGGTTTTAGATGAGCTCCTCCGCTCCCGCTCCGAGCATCCATGTCGGCCCCTATCATTATTTCTAGAAGTGTCTATTGAACGGTGATAACCACCGTCATCGTTGAATCGTGACTGTGTTCTCAATTCGCGGTCTCTATGTGAATACGCGTAGTGTCGATCAGGTGGAGGTTGTGAACGACGAGCGTAAACAAAATCTCTTCTAGTTGAAGCACTGCGCCGAGAACGATCCGGTGATCGTGTTTTAGCTCGATTGAACGGTGACCGGAACACAATGGATGGCGTCATTGTTTCTGTTTTTTCAATTTTGTACAAATAATCGTTGATGCTAGATTGGTCCATTTTGTGTTTCAGTGTTGTTTCCATCTTGCAAATTGAACACATAAAAACGTTGTGATTTTTTGCTCGCTTACATAAAAATGATGTGACCAGCTCGTGCGAAAAAATGTCAACGTCTTTATAAGTTTCAAATTTAAATCTGTCTCTGCAATTTCGCCACAATTTACCAGTATCACCCGACAAACTATTTAATGCCAGAGTGAGAAAATCGTTGAACCAGACGAATGTTTTATTCCGATAATAATCATGATGATGACTATAATAATTTATACAATCCAGAGCGCGTTCCAAACAACTCACCAAAGAATTTGATTGATGTGTAAACAAATTTTTAGTATTCTCGGGAAAGTCCCAGCGAAGAGCAAGATGATTGACTCCTTGAATGTCCCTAAACCTCTCCTTTATAAGCCGTTCGATGGAATTAATTGTTGTTTGCTCATTGTCTTTCCAACAAAATACGTGCATTTTTTTGGTTTCCTTAATGTATATGCCAATACTAACGTTCAAAATTGATGACTCTCTCGAATCCACTTGATACGATTGACAATAACCACAAGCGAACATGTTGTATGATGACTCGCACTATTTTTAGAAAACACTGATCTCGACACACTGTCAGAATGAAATGATTCTCGAATAACTCGACTATTAAACTGAAACCGTGTACCCATGATGTCTCATTTATATATATATAGTTTGCCACACTACAAATGTAGTCGTAAATGTGTTTATATAATAACTTTAATTAAAACTTTGTTAGATTGCATTACATGCAATCTAACAATGTGTACAGTTTGTTCATGTAATGTGCAACGCATCAATGCATGAACGACCATGCAATATCCTTTTTAATAGAAAATTTAATGCATTGCTTTGATCTCTACCGTGCTGAAACAAGGCATCCGTAGGCGGTGAGTATAGAAGAAGTGCAAACATAAGGGTGGGTTGCTTAAGGTAGCATTCCGTTTCTCGCGACCGAGGAACCACTGGTTTTTATGTATTTAAATGAAGGCATTTGAGAAAAGTGAGGTCGTTCCAGTCAGGCGACTCATTCTTCGTTTACTTGTGTTTGTTGTTCGTAATTTTTACTATCTTTCTTAATAATTTCGGTAGGAAACTGAAAATTTCATTTCAGTCTGATGAAGATGAGATGTTGGTTGAGTTGGTTAGTCGAAACCCACCCTATTTGATGTCAGGCTAGACTTCTATAAATATATATTTGTGAGATTTTTTCTTCTTTTAAACTTAGATGTTTTTTTATCAGTATTTGAAAATAGGCCTCTCCTCGTCGTGACGCGTAAATTCTGTCAATCTTCATCCATTTTTTCGGAAGAAATAAGAAAAAAAAATGTTGAGTTTCAATTCAGAAATATATTGAGGCAAAGTACCGTAAATATATTGGAGTCTTGGAAAGTGTGCCGTGGTGGTAACAAGTTTGCGAAAACAAAAATTTCGAGAATGCGAAATTAAATTTTCTCAATTTTAGATTTTTGTTGAAACCTACTCCCAGAGTGAACACGGCTAATGTTTAGAAAATTCAATATTTTACTCAAAGATATTACTTTCTGCACTGCGGAACGCCTTTCTATAAAATTTCAGCTTTCTCGCTTATCCCGAAGTGATATTTCTTAATTATGGGTTTTTGGTGGAAACGATCCTCAGAGTGAGCACCGCTCAATGGAAAACGTTCTAGTGTGAAAACTGAACTAGTCAATCTAAAGGTTCTCTACACACAACACCGTAGTTGTCGATCTTAGCAAAAATGGCCTGCGATGAACGGCAAACGGTGTAACAAACAACTATGGAGGAAGTATTTTCAGCAAGGAACATGATAAGGTGTCACATTGGCAGAGTTTTTTTTCCTGACTACCCTCGTTAAAAATATATCCATATTAAAAGGCGTTCAACTTGACTTTGCTCGCGACGCGTAAGCGATGCGATCGTTGACGTTTGTCGTATAAATGGTTGTACCAATGGGTAGTAACAATAGATGAGACAAATATAATAAAGTCACTCAAAATTTATTTTACATCAAATGGAATTTACAATTTAAAAGTGGTTCGAAACAGGTGAACACCGCTTTTCGATGCGAGCCAAAAACAGATATGTTGGAATGACTTTTGTTTGAATAGTTATTAGATAGATTAAAACGGTGGTCCACAGAAACGAATCCTTGGACAACGTCGGGAAGCTTATCGCACGAGTCATCGAATCGAAAAGTCGGTAAACACAAGTACGGTTGCCGGGCATACAAGTGTCCGTGCAGGATGAGAGACACACGTTTGTAAATCTCATTCGGTGGGATGACAGTCGAACATGTAACTAGGAAGCACGAGCCGGAAAATGATGGCCATTTGGAGAAGCCGTACATAAAAATCGTGTCGATGGCTTCTTGGAGTGACTCTAACGCAATTGTTTTCTCGTGATTACCGCAATTGGCAGTTTCGAGTGCGGCAAGAAACTCTTTCGCTATTTTAGTTCGACTATTTTTAAACGCTTGAAATGTATTGCTTAATTTAATAACGCGAACACATTCCCAATGCTCATTTTCAGACAACAAATAGCCGACTAACTGTTTTGCGCCGACTAGAAATTGAACAATAACCGGAAAACTGGTGGACAACGACGGTCCGTCGCTTGTTTGCCTTTCTAAAACACTTGAATATTTGAGCCAAAAATTCGGTGACTCCTTGTCAGCATTGGATCTTTCTTGAATCGTCGACATCTGAAATCTTTCCTGAACCATCGACATCAGGGAGCGCAACATATTGCGATGCGGCTGAGGAAACGGCACGAGTGATTCTTCTGGTGGTGTAGAGTTGACGTTTATTTCTACACAGAGATCGCGTTCAACAACGAGTGCGGATGGACTGGTGATTCCCATTTGTAACGCAGTGTTTGAGCCAGTCAATATTTTTCTGATTGTAGCTTTAAACAGAAATCATAATTACAAGACTGTAAGAAAAAGTACGTTTAGTTGTAGTTGATGTCCTTTTAACCTCTCCAAACATTGGCAGCACAACGAGTTAAATTATACTCTTGTCGATATTTTGGCCCAGCACTAAGCGCCAAATTTTGAATCGAGATGGTTTGATCTCGAATCATTTTTATCGAAGTTATACTTCTTTAGGCGCGTTATGAAAAAATTTTGAGTGATATTTTATATTTCTGTGATGCGAGAGCGTCACACAAGCTCTGTGATGAATGCATTCTAAAAGGACTTATCCGATTGCAATTAAATTTGGCACAGTTGATGGGTTCCTGGGAAGATTTTTGTCTAGGTCCCACCCCTACAGTGTTCAGCTATACACAGAGTAGAGATAAACAATGAATGGACGAGAGTAAAAAAATTTCACGTTTTTTACTGAAATGACATTCTTTTTCGAAATTTGTCGCGAACACATATCAACTCAAAGCGATAAAGATTTAGATGACATCTTACTTCTTCATTTAGGACATGTATTGTTTTGCAACTACAATGATAAGTTACACCGAGTAGGGACAAAAAATGGATGGGTGACAACAAAAAAGTTCGCGTTTATTGACTGAATGACATTTTTTTCTCAAAATTTTCGCGACGACCTATTTGACACAGTTGATGGGTGCATTCATGGGAAGATTTTTGTCTAGGTCTAATGTTAAGCTACACCGAGAAGGGACAAACAATGGATGGGTGACAGCAAAAAGTTTACGTTCTTCGGCCTAAATGACATTTTTTCTTTTCCCTGAATCCGGTTAAAATCCATGCTAAATTTTAAAACATCGAACCACTCTTTTAAATATTCGCCTGAAGTAATATCGAATTCAACTATAGTCAGACATATTAGAACGAATCTTTTACCTGATCTGAGAGAGGTGTTGCATTTGCGAAGTGAAGTAAATAATTGCATGCAAAGTTTAGATTGATAGGCTCTTGCATTTCAATAATAACAGTCTCCTCTTCTTTATGGTGGATGACTACGAGAAGAAATGTCAAAAAATATAATAAATCCTTTAATCCAATCGCACTTGGCTTGCTACAAAGAATATCATTTTGATATTGGAATAATTGTACCAAATACATAGAACATTTCTTAATATAATAGTCAATATTACTAAAATGGAAAAGTTCAGATTAATAAAAATAATATAAAATATATAAAAATGAGTTGTATAGGTTAAGCTCAATGCAAACCTTGACTGACTATCTGCTTGGTGAACCAAGATTATGATGAGAGTTAGAAATGCTAATGCAGCACTTCTACTATGTGTGCGGTGGTATTTAACTCCTTCTTATCAAAGAATTTCTACATATACCTGTAGTATCATAAGTATGGTGTATTGGTAGATGTAGTTCTAAATCTGAGTACACATCTAAAATTGGATTCAAGTTGTATCATTATAAATAGTCGTTGCGATGTCACCGACAATTTAGTTTTCTCGCAAACCCAGGCGGGGTTCGATTGATTATTTTACTTTTGTTCTTAATTGTTTATAATTCGATAGATTATTTTACTTGTTTATTTTTTATAATTTTATTTTTGCTAAAAATAATGAAATATGTGAGAACCACGCCGAACACTAGTAAATTTATGCAATATGACAAAAAAATGAATAATTACGCGCAGAGTTTGCTGAACTTTAGTGAATTTAGGCAATATGTATGGCTGATCAAACAACCTTATCGAACGACTTTTATATTTGCCCAGAAACTGGTTGAACAAAAAATTTTCGATGTCGAATTTAGACGTGCCGCTAACCAAGTGTCTTTTGTCGCAGAAGACCCTCAAGTTGTCAAATTTCTAAGCGAATCGTCTGCAATTCCAGATTGCCGTGGTTGGAAGTCGCACGTTCCGCAAAATTCCTTGGACGTTGTGCGACTCGCGATACTGACGAACTATTCGCCATTGATTTTGTATACTGCATTGTTTGAAACTGTTCCATATATACAGATGAAAATTGAAAATTTGGATTTTGGATTTGAGAAATATACTAAAAAACAATTTTGATGACAAAACAAGAAAAACAGAGTATAAAATCTAAACAAAATTTATTTAAAAAAACATCTCGAAATACATTTTAACCGGGGCGACTATTGTCACGTTTTGATACATTCGTTTTGGTATGTTTTCTGTTTCATTTCCCAGCATGTTTTATACAATTCTTTCATATCGTTGGTGATTCCGTCCAACATTTGCACCGACCCGTTGGTGGAGATTAAATAATTTCTGACAGCCTCGTTCCACATACCAAGTCGTTCGAGATCACGATGTAAAAAACGATTGACAATCTGACAAAATACGCCAACATACAAAATATGAAATTCAAAAATCAATTTAAAGATAATAGAGGTGGAAGCTCTATTTCAAAACTAAGATTCAATCATCAAATGAAAGTAACCAAATCTCATCACCTTCCAAGAGCAATGAACAATGAAAATAACCAAATCTCATCTCCACCATGCCCATCTGTAGTAAAGTTCGAAGAAAACGAAATATTTTTTCAAAGTATGTCCAAAATAGTTAACACCTTACCTGAAACAATTCAAGTAGATATCAGAAGAAAAACACGTGATCTTATAAGTCAAGCTCAAAAAAACTCTAACGATAAAACGTTTTTGTTAGATAAACGTCAAACAAACAATGTTTTATTCCACACACTGAACAAAGAAACTGTAAATCCACAAATTTGTCGAGTCATTGGAATGCTTTATAAATTGTATCAATCTTATTAAACTTTTGTAAAATAAAATATAAAAAAAAAGACACTGATTAGAAGATCCCTGTAATCGTTCGGTTATTGAGGAATCATCATCACAATCTTCATTGGAGGAATCGTCATCATCGGGCACTAGGTTCTAATTAGTAGATCCTTATATTCGTCCGGTTCCTGGGGAATCCTATCTAAGTGAACACCTAAGTACTTAACATGTTTGCTGTAGGGTACCTCACAGCCCATTAAATTCAGCGATTTTGGTGTTAAAGAGCGCCGACGCGTGAATAAAACCAATTCAGTTTTGTCTGTGTTTATCTTTATTTTCCATTTTTTAAAATAATTATGTAGCTGTCTGAAAGCAGTTAGTAATCGATTATCATTTTAAATATAAGTTTTGACTGCCCAAACGCAGTCAAAACTTTTTTCCAGGTCTAAACCCGTCTATGATGACGGGTTTAGACCTGGAAATCAACTATAATTTTTTTACAAACTTTGTGAAAAAGTTAAATATTTTTTTTAAAAAACCGAACTCTGTTTCTTTGGTATTTTCTACGATAGTGGTTCTTTATGGTTAAAATGGAATGTAACACATTAGAATTGCGTTAACATTCATATTTTCTACGTTTACGGTCAACCCATTTATTACAATATTGTTTTTATTTACATTTAAATTCATTGTAGATTGTAAATTAAATAAATTATAAAAAAAATTATTATTATTTTAGTAGGTATATATATTTAATAGCTTGTAAAAAGAATCTATTTGTTAATCTCTTTTAATTATTATTAGATAGATTTTAAAATACATTTCGGTCGTCGACGGTAGAAGTCGATATTTTTCAAATCATGTTATTATTAGATTTTAAAAGGTTATGTGTTCGACTCACAAACACCAATCTTGTGTTTTTATTATCTTGTCCTTTGTTTTTTATTTATTACCTTTTTATTATCTTGTTGTTCCAAGCTGATTTTTCAGTATGTTCAAGGACTATTTGTGGTATTGCAAGAGGATGAAAGAAGAGCAGCGATGAATGAGGAAAGAGTGCGAGCAGAGAGCAATGAGTTGCCACTGCCAGAGTGGGGGAGCAAAGAGTCAAAGATAAGTTCATTCTCTCTCCGACAATTTCAGTGTATTGTACTAGTTAACAATGGACACAATGACAATAAGTACCTTGTTGTTGATGGAAAGCTTTCCATAGAAAATGTGGTATGTCCTCATACGAGGGAAACATGAGGGGGGGGGGGACATTTTATANCATGTTGCATACAATGGCGTCGTAGCGGTTTGTCATCATAACCAAGCCAAAGTGTAGTGGAAGATTAATTTTAGGACTTTTGGTCTACATTGATTAGATTCTAGATTAGAAGATCTTTTCATATTCATCGGACGTCATGGATTCTACGAGCGATCTATTCACTTTAAATAACGACGAACCGACAACTTACGACACACACATCCGTCTTCGCCGAGGATACGTATCGTGTCCGTTGTGTATGAAGCGAACAAAAAGTACAGACCACAAATGTCAACTACCAAACGGAGTTTCTGTTGATTGTTCCGTCGAAGGACGACGAGTGAGACAACACAAGGTTTACGAGTATCGGCGTCAATGTTTTCGAATGTACGTCAGTGACCCAATGAAAAATGTTTGTTACGCTCGATCGACGGGTCAGAGCTCCCTAGTAGCTATATTTGATAAGCAGTCCGAGACGGCGACGTTCCATAAAGGAAAACACGTCGTCAACGAGCATACTTTTGCGTTTTCGTTTGGCTTTGTCTGCCGAGGAACGTAGATGACGATTTAGTTTGTTATTGCCAAACTTTTGACGTACGTCCGACGTTTGTGCATGGGTTATTATTTTTTTTTTAACAAACAGCCTTATTGAACGGCTTTATGTCCAGGAACTGGTTGACCAAAAAATATTCGACATTGAATTTAGTCGTGCCACCGACCGAATGACCTTTGTCGGAGAGGACGTTAAAATCGTCCAGTTTCTACACGATCAGTATATAAATTGGGGATTCTGGGACACTTTTGGTACGAAATATTATCTTGTTTGTTCCAAGTTAATTTCTCAATATGTTGAATTGTTTGACGCAATTAGTTACCTTTTTAAAAAAATTAAGTAGAATAAGGAACAATAATTATTATCTATTTGCCAGGAAACAATCTCTTTCATATTATTATAGTGGGTATTTATATTTATTAAGTCTTATAAGGATATATGTTTGACACAATTTATTACTTTTATAAGATTTACAAGACAATCTACAATTTAAATATAAAATAAAATTGTAGTAAAGAGTTTCCTGTTGTGATACAAGCGTAAATTGCATAATATCAACCCAACCATATGAAACTTGTTTTTTTTATTAGTGGTACTTATGTAACACAATTAATAACACGTCAAAATTTAAAGATTTCAAAAGTTTTTTTTTTTTTTTTATATACAGACAAGGAAAGTCGTGTGATGATCATGTCAGATTTTTATTACACCTTGTATAACTTTGATGGTTAGCGTTATCAGGTAGATTGACTTTGGCCTCAATTCTAGGTAAAATGAAATTCATTTACACTAGACCTAATTACTAATTAAGTAAATGAAATATATATGAAGTGTTATTATAATGACTGACCTCTGCCACAGTATCACATAAACAATAAACATCAAGGAACGTACCTAGTCCCGTATTTCGGGGAGCATTTGACATTTATTTCAAAAATCCCCAGCAATCATACAAAACGAATCATGGTGTTAATGGCGCTCGAGCTTCCTTATTGCTGTGGTATAAGTCGCACAGTGCTTGATTGGGTTACAGAAATTAACCCAAATTATATCAAACTAATACAAGTTAAACCAAACTAACACACTAATATATCTTGCGGTTGATAAAAAATAAAATTAAACAGGGTATAAAATCTAAATATAATTTATTTAAAAAGAATCTTCAAATACATTTTAACATTGAATAACGACCAATGATTATCAATTTGCTGAGAAACAATCTCTTTTATTATTATTTTGGTACGCTTTGATTGCAGTTAAACGACGTTGTCAGTACAACCGAGTTGTCGGAATCGCCGTCTGCCATTTTTTGTTTAGTAAGCGCCAACTTGGACTGTGTGTTTCTACTATAGAAACGCGCCGTAGACGATGTGACACTGTCCACGATTTTCGTCAAAAATGATGAGTTGGTTTGAAATTTAACGTTTTCAATTCTCGATGATTGCGTCGTACTCGCATCTGCACCATTTAACCCACAAAGTAAATGAATGCGGTTGGTCGTTACGGCTGCGACAAAATTGATAATTATAGTTTGACAAAATGGACAATAATTTACGTGTTCGCTGGGGTGACTATTGCTGCATTTTGGTATTTTGGTAACGCCAAACTAGATTGTTCAACTGGTATGTACACTTTGGACAGAGAGCCGTTTGCAAGCCTTGCAATATGAATGAATGGTCCGACGAATAAATAAATGCACAAGCATAGAGCCACACCCGACAGACACTTCACGAATCAGTCAATGATGCGAGATGCACAATTACAATGAACCACCGACTGCTGGCTTTTTATCGGTCGATCCAAATCCAAATTCACCGCGCTCCGTGTCAGTCAATTTGTGTAGTGGTGAAAATACGAATTGTCGAAGCACGACGAGCGAGGAAAGATTAGGGCGTTACTGCCCAAAGGTAGCTGTAGCTTAAATCCGGTATGAATCCATTGCGATTGGCCAGGCTCTAGGCAAGTGTCACTGTCGACGGGCAAATCCCAGCCGGCCGAGTGATCAGTTCCTTTGCGGAGGCGAAAGGCACTCGTCTCGGCGTCAAAGTCGTTCCCAAATTTTCCAATGTAGACGTAATTTACCAGATTCAAACGGCTAAACAGTTCTGGAAACACTTCGAACACAGCACGTTCCGTGTCGTGGAATGTCGACACGAGCCTTGTTTTGAATTGACACGCAGCCGCAAGTTCGCGATACACGAGAAGTTGACTTTGGATGTAGTGCATACCGAGAAAATCCTTTTCGTCTTTCCCTCGTCTCATCATTCGTTCGTTCAACTCAATTTCTTGTGTGGGCAAAACCACAAGAACGTCAAATTCGTTGCTCATTTTTGAAATTGTCCTCTGTGCGACGCGACGGATGTTGTCCCGGACTTGGTTTTCCGTCATTTTCCCTTTTAAATGTTGAGAGACAAACTCATACACTAGGTTGTCAAAAATGGCCCGATCGTGAACATGATTTAGGCGGTATTTGGACATGACGTGCAGCATGTATTCCAACTCCAGCTCGGGGTTCGACGTTTTATCCTTGAATTCCGGATAGGATTGGCAGTGTTCAGTATAGTCGCCCACAATCACTGGCAAGCCGCGACTCTTCCACAGCCGTAGAGCGGATGTCTTGAACAGACAAGCCGGTCCCGTAAGTACGTAATATTTACTTGAAGACATGACTAAGACGAATGCAACTGCGAGCGCGGTTTTGTGTCTAATATAATCGCAAATCCACTCACTACAAATCGTCGAAGTATCAAATTGTATTCTATGAGATCATTGCTAAATTGGAAATTTTATGTATTCTATGAGATCAATGCGACGTATGAAGTATAACGTGTAGCCATAGTCGAGATCGGACTATAGTGTTAGCTCTTCTTATACATCTGAAAACACATTTACAATTGG
The DNA here is from genome assembly GCA_012654025.1 of Pachypsylla venusta. Taxonomy (NCBI): domain Eukaryota; kingdom Metazoa; phylum Arthropoda; class Insecta; order Hemiptera; family Aphalaridae; genus Pachypsylla; species Pachypsylla venusta. The sequence goes on from JAAEEI010039755.1 coordinate 137,704, forward strand.
AATCAAGTTGTATCATTATAAAAAGTTGTTGCGATATTGAAAATTTATTTTGTTTAAATTTTCGATTACTTTTGTTTTTAATTGTTTATTTTTAGTTCGATTGACTGTTTTAATTTTGTTTTTAATTATTTTTTTAATAATTGTTATTTTGCTAAAAATAATGGAATATGTGCGCACCGTCCTAAACTCTAGTGAATTTAGGCAATAGGACTGGTAGAAAGAAATAGATTACGCACACAGCTTGCTGAATTCTGGAGAATTTAGGCGATATGAATGGTTGAACACACAGCCTTATCGAACGGCTTTTATGCTTGTCCAGAAACTGATCAACCAGAAAAGATTCGACGTCGTTTTCACACGTGGCACCAACTAAGTGTACTTCGCCGGAGAGGACACTAAAGTCGTCCAGTTTTCATGCGAATCGTCTGCAAATCCTGATTGTGGTGCGTGGACGTTGCACGTTCCAAAGAATATCAACGACATTTTACGGCTTGCGGCACTGACGAGAGTTTCGCCGATGAATTGCCGCCTTTATCGACAATTTTAAAGACAACGTTGTCATCCGTACTCGAAGTACGACTAGCGAACCAAAAAATTACGACATAGTTTTTAATGTACGTCGATGGCAAACGAAAATGTTTTTGTTATGCTCGAGAGAGAGAGAGAGAGAGATAGAGAGAAAGAAAAAAAAAAACGTCATATTATATGCCGTTAAACGTTTACGGAATTATTTAGCGTATTGCGCCAAAAAGTTCGACAGCGGCGACATTCCACAACGGAAAACACGTCGTCGTCTTTTCCCTTCGACGCATCGATCTACCTTAGCACATGAGTCGTCAATAATCAATCCACCCACATATTATGTATACTACAGTTAGACGTGGTGGGAATATTAGTTTAAAATGTTATACTCTCGTAACATTCAAAATGTATTGCTAAAATGGAACAATTAACAGGAGATATAATGGATTCCGCGCGCAGCTTGCTGAGCTCTAAAGAATTTAGGCAATATCGATATTTGAATAAACAGCCTTGTCAAATGGGAGCGATGCTTGCCAAGAAAATGATCGACCAGAAAAGACTCGACGTCGAATTTAGGCGTGCTGCCGACCAAGTGTCCTTTATCGGAGCGGACCCTCAAGTCGCCCAGTTCCTACGCGAATCATCTGCAAATCCCGATTGCCGTGCGTGGACGTCGCACATTCCGCAAAATTCAAATGACATTGTGCGGCTTGCGGCACTGACGAATTTTTCGCCGATGATTGTCACATTTGCCGACAAATTGCGAGACAACTTTGTTCCAGATGTTGTCGTCAATACTCGCGCGACAATGCTATTCAAGTGCCGGAAAAATTTGCTTGTGAACCGACGTCAACTCGCGTCCACCTATAGGTTGAACAGCGCTGCGTGTTCAGCGTACAATGGTGAAAGCACCGACGAAGAAGACATTGCCGACGGAAATGTGCTAATTGGCCGCAACTTAGACGCGCGCAGTGTGTTGCGCAACGTCGTTAATGGGTTTTTTCGTCTTTTCCGACTCGACAGCGTTTTCGGCGTCGAGCGTATAGTCGTGCAAAGTTCGCTGTACATCAACGCCCCGTCCACGGTGCGCGTGGCGATTGATCAAGCGTTTAGCGAATGGCACAGCCTCCGAAACACGTTACACTCGGGAGGTTTCCCCTTGAACCAAATTTCGTTAGAAAATCTCACCCTGGACAAAATTTCGCTCCATTCCGCCCTTACGACCGTTACGCTGGAAACGTTTTTTGATCACGTGTACTACCAGAGTAATTGGTCGGAACGTCAATGCCGGTCCATCTATGGAACGTTTTGCGACGTGTCCGATGATTTTCCTCGTAGAACTATGTGCGTTTTGCGCCGAGTCATGGAGGATTTGTAGCTGGTACGGAGATGTGTAGTAATTTGTGGCTGTGGAAGAGCCACGGCTTGTTGGTGATTGTGGGCGACTATACTGAGCACTGCCACCGCTACCCGGAATTCAAAAATTAGCTGGAGTTGGAGTTCCTCGCACGTCATATCCATTTACCGCCTAAATCACGTCCATTTTTAACAGCCTAATGTGCGTGCACGTATCAATTGAACGATCTATTTAGGCGTTACCAAAATGAATGTACCAAAATGTGGACATAGTCTCCACTGTTAAAATTATATTTGTAGATTCTTTGTAAATAAATTGCATTTACATTTTATCCTCTGTTTTATTTTCCGCGAGATATTCTCTATCGAAAGAAATAAAAAAAAAAATCAACATATTGACGTCGACCAAGCGCAAAAATTTTCATTCTGCAGCATCGATTTATAGCGTCACTGGCGCTAAAATTCATTATTGTTTAATTGTTTATCTATTGTAATTTTTGCTAACTATAACTCTCGAACATAACTATAACTCTCGAACAAAATAAGGTCTGTATTATCTTCACAACTTCACTTTTGTTTATCTATTGAAATTTTTGCACATCGCATTCGGTTTGCACATGGTTTCGGGTTATTCTTGGGTGGGTAGAAAATTTGATACAGTTTTTTTTTCAAATTTTTTACTTGTTTGGGAGTACATTCCGTCTCCTGAGTACATTTTGGTAGCTATGGTAATAGCGATTTAGTAGCTATGGTTTAGTAGCACCATAAGAAAAATTGTTAAAGTGTAGCTTGAGAGAATACCTTATAATATTTGTCCTTGTTTTTTATTTATTATCTAGTCTTTGTTTTTTATATAATTATCTATTAAGAAACTTTCTCTTTTTTATTATTTATTTTCAATAAGTCGTAAAAAGATTTATGTAAAATAAAAATAGGTATTTATATTTATTACATTGCAAAAAGTTATATGTTTGACAATGTCAATTTGTGGTATTGCTTCGTTTAATATATCGAGTATACTGGATGTATGCGAAATTTGGTATGATCGTGAGAAAATACAATACGAGATGATTAATAAAAATTCCCCGTAAGAATGTCAAAGATTCATTATTGAAAATATGGTGATTGGTCGAAACTTGTGTTTAGAACTCTTGAAGTACGATTAAAACCAATTGAAAAACATTTTCTATTTATTTGAAATGAACAAATACAAACCTAGTTCCTGAAATTTGAAAACAGTGTTAAGATATCGAGCTCTACCATTTTAAGACACCCTGCATGTATAACATGAAACCAACGCAGCACAGAGTATTCTTGGTGTAATTTTGATCTGATACTTGTATAAATAATAAATACCTTGAATTAGATTTAATTATAATAATAAATACACAATAATCTTGGATTGAATTAAATTCTTTATTTATTTTTAATTATAATAACATTTTTATACAAAGGTATTTTTCTCAAACCTCTTAGACTTCTAAGTATGACCTCGAAACATAAAATAGTTTCTTATTGTGATATAAGCGTAAATAATTGTATAATATCATACCCAAGATTAACACCGATGCCCTCGAAACATAAAATAGAGTTTCTTATTGTGATATAAGCGTAAATAATTGTATAATATCATACCCAAGATTAACACCGATACAAAAACTGATGAATGCGTATCAATGCATTTTTAACTTTTCCAACCACAGAGTAAATTTAATATTCAACATCCAGATTTTTAAAACCTAATTTTTTGGGTAAGATGTAATAAAATCAAGATTCAACCATGGACATAATTTTAAACACTAAAAGCACACACATTACTGAAAATCGAACCTACAGAATAAATATAAAATCCATTACTTAAAAATAATTTTTTGAAAAATAATAAATTTTAGAATAATATATCAATTGCCATCTTAGTGATATTATTGCTTTCCTCCCCTGAGACACAAGACAAATAGAGGGTTGATTGACTGATTGATTGATTGAAATTATTTCTTTATTTTTACAATTTTTTAAC
>JAAEEI010039755.1:141698-164991 GCA_012654025.1 Pachypsylla venusta
ATGGTTTTGTCATTCAATGTTACAAAGATCTGCATAATTCCTCTGAGAGGCTCGAACAGCAAAAGGATTGTGGATTCCTTTCGGATGTTGTAAGTCGAATAGGGTGCGGACGTTTTCCAAGAGTGTCTTGTAGAAAATCAAACGTTGATCGAAGGAATCCAATCCCTCTTCTTTGTCTTGAATTTTAGTTCTGACGTTCTTAATGATCTCCGAGGGTTCTACTTCAAGGGTGATGGTTTTCTCTTCTTTTTCGGTCAATTGCGCTGGTTTCTGTAAGTGGAAATTGGATCCTACGGCACGGCAACGGACGTCACTGCTTAAAGATATGTGCGCAATTCGACGACACACTGTTATCCATGATGCTTTTATATTGTTGTCTGTGCGTTCCCGGACGTACGTCCTCCATTTTATCTTGGTTGTTTGACCCGTTTTAAACCATAAACAAACTACGTTTTAATACTCGAGGTAATCCACCCGATTCGTCCAATTTTATTTTGACAATTTCATTTTTAGACGTTTTCTAGTTTGCCTTCGTTTTGTAGCCACTATATTCGCCACTAATATTCGACGGCTTCTTTGTTGTTTCAACGCGTCGTGCTCGAGCGCACCTCCTTTATATCGCGGGCGTAGAGAAGAGAATTTGACGATAACAGTTTATACGTACCCACGTGCGATAAAATTTCACAACGAACAAAGACAACAATTATCGACAACGTCGCGCAAACAATCTTTCACCATCTCTTGGTAATATTTGACGGCAAGTCGCCCGTTGTGTTTGAGCGTAACGTAATACATTGGCCGCTCGTCTTCACAATTGTATTGATCCGTGTCGACAAATGATTGCGCAAAACAAACGCACGGAGCATCGATACGCAGCATGCGAGCCGAATCAGACGCTTTCAAGATGAGAAACTCGTAATACGAGCCAGTCGCGTTTGCATCGACGGCCGCCGACGCAACGATCGACGCAGCGTAATGTACAATTTGTGCGTCAGGAATGCGCTCCTGTAGCCACGAATGTTCGAGCGACAATACGCAGGCTTTGTGCACAATCGGCGGCACCAGACGCGTCACAAATCGCAAACCCTTGCATACAAGACGCCGTTTTCCCGTAGACGCGTCTACAAAAATGCCGGCGTATACCTTTTTCTTTCGGATAGCAAGTTTTTCGTAGTATCCTTCGTATCGCAATTGCACGGGTGGTGGCAATCTAGAATCTGTCGCCGTGAGCAAATGGTGAACATCGTCGTTGTTAATGAGTGCGTCTGCAGTGACGTCGTAAAATAACGAATCGGTGTCACCGTAAATTGGTCGGGCGACACCGGGCAATAGGACTGGTAGCATTTTGATAAAATAGCTACCGATGGAGGCTGTCGCCCGCGCGACGCACGTTCCATCGAACCAGCGGCAAGCAGCTTGCACGCCGTACGTGCCGTTGATGAAAATTTTTAGGGCGGCATCCAACGTTTTGTCGTGACAAGTACCATTTGGTGTTCTGAGCGAGCAGCGTCGGTGCTGCAAAAGACGTAACAACACGTCTTTCGTCACGCTGTGAGGATATGTGTCGGCCCCGTTAGTGTAATCGGCCATTACGAAATAGTCGTCCGTTTCCAGAACGCAAACGACGAGTCGTTTCCGGGCGTCGTGTGCGCGTGTGATTGCCGCTTTGTATTCGACGGCAATGTTGGCCGAAAGAGACGAAGCGTCGAGCGCAAATAGAATTACTTGACCGAAACTCGTCCACTCGACGACGCTTTGACGTGTCACGTACGTCGACGGACACAAATTGAACGCAATCATCAAGCTGGGATAAAAAGAGGAAAAGTCAACGCAGCGGACAATGCGTCGCTTGCTCGGGTTACTGACGATGCCGCCACCGACACTGTGCGAATATTCGGCCGTTCCAAAGTCGCTCAAGAACGTGTATCCTCCGCGAAAGGGCCTTCTTTCATCGTCTCGCGCCGCCATTTCTAGCGATATGTATTGACGGCGCCTTAAAATTTGGTCGTACAAAAGTTTGGATACGATCCACTCGATGCGAGTGTTTGGTGGAAATGGAATCATTCCGTATGGAAGTCTAAGTAACGTCGCACAAGCGATTATTTCGCCAAAAACGTTGAGAGTGTCAAATAAATTGGCAAGCGGTGTTTTGGACGATTCGTCGTCAACTTGAAACGTGCGGCACAAATCTTGTACGGAAACTTGCGATCCCAACGTGCGTTTGCTCCTACAAAACGCCAACATGTCGACGTACGTCGCGGCGGCGGTTACTCTCTGAGAAAGAGCGCGATCGAGACGACCCAAGCCGACAAAAATGTCAACATCGTATAGATCGATGGGTCTCAATACCGGTTGACGCGTGACAATTCCAATCGCGTCACAGCAGTAGCGATAGCATCGTTTTCCACAAGCGCTGTCGTCGCTAATATTGTCATCGGCGAACGCGACAATCGCTTGTGTCGGGTAGTAGCCAGAAGTCGGTATCGCCAAAGATAGAATTGGAGACAACAATAGCGTTGCGTCAGTCGCGTGATAATCGCCGCCGCTGCCGCCAGCGCAATTCAATTTAATTTGCAAACGCGGTGTTTCTACGGACACTTTTTCGGGACTAATGCGTATAGTCACCTGTGCCACTCCCGTCTCTTCGTCTATTGTGACGTAATCTCTGAGAAATGCAGTTTCGACATGAATTTCTGATTCGATGACACGCGACGACAAGATTCCTGTGCACGACGCCATATGACGAGCGACGTTTCGTCCGGCGTACGACCGATTCGCGAAAATGGCGAACGCGATCAGACATTGCGGCTCGCGGCGGCAATTGCCGTCCCATCCGCAAAACGGTCGAGTCCATCTAATCGTTATGATGGGGTCGGTCGTCTCTTCGTAGTGGCAAATGTCGCCCTTTTGAACTAACGTCTTTAAATGGCGCGTCACCCGTTTACGGCCGGTGGAGATTTGGCGACACTCAACGACGAGGAAAAAGCGTTTCCTAAAGTCGACCAGATCGGCCACGACTGTCGTTCCCGTGGCGCTTATCAGCTTTAACGTCGCGCCGATTGAATGGTCGTCGTTGGACGCAAATTTGGCGTGCGTCAATTGCCAACGTTCGGTGGAAAATTGCGTTGCTACCGAATTCATGTGTCTCAAATAATGCCGTACACATTCGACGTAACCTCGTTCACCTGGTGCCGCGAATGAGAATGCAAGCAACTCGTCAGTTTCAATTATTTTGCGTTTATATACATCTCTGAGTAACTGCGGTCTAATGTCGTACAGACGCGTCGTCATCGCGTCAAACTGTTGACGACGACATAAACTAAACTCAAACACGTAGCGCACGTCCACAGATAAAACGATGTGTAGGCTCTCACGGGCGGAGTTGTGTTCTTTACGGGAAGCGGTGATTCGTCGAGTGATGCTTTTATTCGAGCCAACGTTTGTACGACAGCCGGCAACCGAATGAGAATGCCTGTTTCTCCGTCGACGCGGACAGGATAATGTGCGCAATCTTGCTCTATAAATATTTTCAATCTCTCCAATTCACCGGCGGATAGATGGGAAATCGCATCGAGGTATTTCGTTCTAATTATTTCCGACCACATGTACTGATTTCCAGATTCGTAATCCGTTTTTGTAGCGTTTCCAGTCGAAAACACCAATTCTTCCATCATCTAACGTTGTTCGTTTTCTTAGCAAGTGTGGGATATAAGCGCACACCACCTGTGACTATGCTTGCGTTGCAGTTGAGCAAGTAATCCACGCGACGTTTTTGAAGGCGCTAGTCGATTAATGGTATAGATCCGATTTTGCAAACTGCACATTTGGCGCTCTGGCAGCGTCGATAGCGCCAATCGTCACAAAATTATACGAGATTCAACCAATTGAAGCGTAAATATTTACGCCCGTAGCGCCGACTAATAAATCGAGTGCCAACTGATGACAGCAAGCAAAATACTTGTTGTAGAGAATCCACTACGATAGTGAATAGTCGCTAAAACGATGAATATATCCGAGCTTACCAGTTCAGAAAAATGAACAATCCGATTGAAAGAAGCGAAACACTACCATGCAATCTAACGTCGATTACTTCGAAGACCAGTTTTACGACGATGATCAAATCTCGCGCGACAACGAAAGACAGCTCTGTGAAGTCGCAGAAAATGTCGAGGAATTTTATACTGATGTTAGTATATTAAATTGTGGTCAACGATCGGCGTACGAGAGAATTGTTGGCCGAAACAAAGAGGTAACGGAGAATGTTTACTTTATAGACGGACCTGCTGGCACCGGGAAAACATTTTTACTGACGTGCATTTTTCGTAAATGTCAACTCGTCGACTTTAAACCCATAATGTGTGTCGCGTACACGGGAATTGCGGCGACACTCTTACCGAACGGATTAACCATACATGCAGCGTTCGGTGTACCACTAAATTCAAACGCTACACAAAACGTTATTCGTCGTCAAATGCGACGCAAATGGCGCGGTGAACTTGTGGAACGGATATCGAAAGCAGAGTTTATGATATTTGACGAGTGCTCCATGATACCTCGATCCATCATTGACGCCATTGACGGTGAATTGCGAAATTTGACGAAAAAACGAAACACACCGTTTGGAGGTAAACAAGTTGTGTTTAGCGGCGATTTCCGACAATTGTTGGCCATTTCAAGTGGCGGCCAATTAGCTCGACCAGAAACTATTCGCGCGTCGACTTTTTGGCCGTCGGTCGTTCGACTATATTTGACGGACAACGTGCGCGCTCGAGCCGATAGCGATTACGCCGCCTTTCTCTTGACGATTGGTAACGGTGCGGTCGGAACGACAGAAGACGGTTGGGTTGTTCCACAAGACATGCGACACACGGACCTCGTCAAGTTTGTCTATTACGATGACGACGGTACATCGCTAACGTGCGACGGTGGAAACAACATTATTCTGACCGGGACCAATGCTGAGGCCGACCATTTCAACGCAAAAGTTTTGAATCGTCTCGCCGGCAAAGAGCGTTTGTTCGACGCCGACGATATTTGTTTGTCCGTCGACGCGGTCGAATTTGAACGTCTCTTGGTTCACGCACCGGCGGCAGAAGCAGCGCTAGCGTGTACAACTTCGTTTGATGCCTTAGAGCGAGTGTCAATCTCTGATAACGAAAAAAGAGCGTTTTTTGACAGTCTGAAAGGAACTGATTTACCACCGCGTACCATTGCGCTGAGGGAAAAATGCCTCATTGTTTTGACGAAAAACGTCAACGTCGAAAATCGTCTGTGCAACGGAACGCGGCTCGTCGTTCGACAATACAGCGATAACAAGAGCATCATTTGCACACGTTTGACATCGTCTATGGACGTAGACAATGTTCAAACCTCGTGGCCAGTTGTTGTAAATCCAGTTCGAACGGCCTACATTTTGAACGAGCGCGACAAACGACGTTTGCCCACCACCATCGACGGTCACGATCGTAATCGATTGCTGGTCGTCGTTCGTACACAGTTGCCTGTGCGTGTAGCGTTTGCGATGACCATTACTAAATCGCAGGGCCAAACTTTTGACAAAGTGGGCATATATTTGCCGCGGTTTAATTCAATTTTCACACACGGTCATCTTTACACGGCCTTGTCGCGTTCGTCCAAACGCAATTTTGTCAAAATTTACAGCGGAAAAAATAAAGTTCGCAACATTTGCGAATTGTCACATTTAACCGATTGATAAAATAGAATTTATAAAGTAATTTTGTCACATTTTTAAATCATCACAAAGTGTGGTCCATGCTTAAAAAAACTAAATAAAAAAAATGATGTACACTCATTATATATTTATTGTTTAATTTTTTTTATATATATGATTACAAGATAGAAGAAGGGGTTATTAATTTTCTTGGTATTTTAGTATTTTTTATATTTTATTGAAATATCGATCTGGTAATATTTTCTTGAATAGCATACATTATTTTTTTACATATAAAAGTGAAAATACTCTCGTAAGACGTTTTGTGTGCTCAATTCGGGGTCTCGTACGATTGCCGCCGCCCGCGCGACAAAAGGGTCAATCAATAATTGTACGACATCTTGATCGGTACGAATACGTATAGCGTCTGGTCGAATCGTCGCCAAGTATTTTTCGGTGTCCACAAAAATTCTCGTCAGTGTCAGGCCAGACACGCGAATATCGTCACACATACTGGCGATGGCGCACATAATTTGCTGCTGGTGCGCATACGTGGGATCGATCCAAAAATACATGTCGGCTACAAAATTAATGAATGTAACTTTTAATGTCGACGGTGACAACGTTTAAAAGAGCCAAAAAATGTGTATAAACTCTGTAGTGTCAACTAAAGATTACTCGACTAAGAATATCTCAATCGAAGCCGTGGTTATCGTTTTATCGTTGAAACGTAAATTCTTCCATCATCGTTATGTCACTGGAACACAAAATAACTTACAAGAGTGGTGGCTGGGCTGGATACGAGGATAACAAGAACAACGCGTCGGCGCACGTCTACACGAAGAGAACTACAAATTTATTCAGTACGACACCATCTCCACATTACGTAACTGACCGAGCACGTACAGTAGACGTCCCGGATATGGAGAAAATGTCGTGCATGTCCATATCTGTATGTAGACACAAACAATATGCTGACGATCATCGTGTGTCATCTACTCAAACTAAAAAGTCGACGCCGTCAGGATCTTGTATCAAGTCTACAGTATTTTCGGAACGAAATTGATAGACGCGGCATGTTCAATCCTGCGACACGGTCAAATAAATAAAAAAATGTGTTTCGTCGTTTAAATAGCCAACACTATCATCATCGCTCCACTACGACGTAAAACGCTTCAAAGTCACTGCAAACATTAAAGATCTTATGTAATCATTATTTTTTTGCTTGGTAAAATTTGCTATTTTGTTCAGTTTAATAAAATATTGTCGCATCAAAATTTACCTTGTTTTTTTTTTTTTATTTTTTTTTATTTTGGTTAGCAAAAGAAAAAAAATTGGGCAAAGACCCGGTACTACTGTTGACGTCGATTCTAACGACAGTTTCGATGGACGTGCAAGCATCTGCCAGATCAAATAGTGTGACACTAACCATTCGCGGCACAACAGGTGAGTGCCGCCGAGAATCATTTTATGATTGGGTCGCTAAGCGATACACACCCACACACCTTTGTCGAAATAGCTTTCTACAACAACACGCTGGACATATTTTAAGATGTCGCCCCTGTTTTCTTTTACTACGGTGCCACTTGTGTCGACCAAATTAGGGCCATTGCCAAGTTAAGGGTTGAACAGCGTCAAGAGTTTGCTAGTCGATTGACACCGATATTGTTGTCGTCATTCACTTTCCAGCTAAACAGCCCGAGAAAGAGGGTGGCAAAAAAACAAACAACAATTAGCGCGTAACAAATCCAATAGAAACAGACGAATCCGAATGAAGCCAATGTCGTTGTTTGATTGTCAGAATAGGGTTGAACGGCGACGCTCATTGTCGTGTTCTTACGTTTTGGCAATTTCTCGGTGGCAATCGAGACAGTACACAATTTTCGTTTCAATTTCGTCGTTAGCTCGAGTCTGCTTAAAAATGTGCGTCTGGTGTTTGTGCAAACAACGCGTCCTCTTGACGTAGTCTGCATTTTTGCGCCAACAATGCAAGTACGCGGCAGTGTTTCGACATAAAACGGCGTACGCTTCGTTGCGGGTGCGAGCAACGGATCGAAGTTTGGGTGTGTACGTTGGATTTACGTCGTCGCTGGTCAACACGTAGCCGGGGTTTTTATTGAGAAACACGACTCGTCGCAGGTAAATGCGTAATTGTTCGTAATGTTTGACAAACAGAGCCGTTCTTTGTAGAGGCGTCAAAGTTGGATTCTCCAGAATTTCGTCAATGTCGGTAGATATCAATTTGGCGAGTTGAGCTCGAGTTGTCGTCTCGTATGTTTCGGCTGCTGATCTCTCAAGTTTGAGCGTATAGTTTAAATGAGTCGCTATTCGCTCGCCGCGTTTTTTGATGCGCGTCTTTTCCGTTTTGCAAACGTTCGACTGACTCGATGAGGGTAAACTACGCGCGAGTCTAGTGTACATTTCGTACGTAACAAAATCAAAGTGACGAAATGCGGTCTGAAGGTTGGCCCGTTCAAACGACGCCTCGATTTTTGTAGTGAAGTACGCCGTTCGCATATCGTGCTGATTGTTGAACAGTAAATTCGTCAGTCCGTAAAACGAGTCCATACGTAGCACGTTAAAAGCGATTATCGTCGAGCACGGACATTCGATTGCTTGTCGAACATTGGCGTCGCTTTGTTCCAGCCAATCCGTCTGTTTGGCGACAAATTGTGGCCACGATTCGTACAGTTTATCAACGTGTGCGTAGTTGACGCTTTTGTGCCAGGATTTGGCGAAGAAAATACACTCGACGTCGCTCTCGAAACAAAATTTGTTGGACGGATAATATCGCAATCGGCAGTGCGCGGTGTGATCGGCCAAGAGAATTGTTTGTTGTTGGCCCGACATTTCGTTTGTGACTGAAATTAATGACTGATTTGCTTGCATCAGTACGGCGTCGCGCGTAAAGTCTTTGTTGTCTTGTAGTAAGAAAGGCCATGAAGTTCACTAAAAATGACGTCGTCGGGAAAAAGCGTACAGCTGCAGGGCTGTTGCTCATCGACGCCAATAACAATATGCTCGCGATTATGCGACCCAAGCCGTACGGATTTTACAGCAACGGAGCCAATGCCAGTTCGACGGACGCGTCCGAATGGTCGACTATTATCCGTCGAAATTTGCGCGCCATCGAGTTGTTTTTCAGCGACACACTGTCGAGCGAAAATAATTATTCGCTCGACCGACGGCGCATCGAAGACAATTGCTATGCACACATTTGTTCGTCGACGCACGACAATCAAATATATGTCCACCCAAAAATCGTGTGGCGCTGTGTATTTGACGACAAATGCGCTATGGAAGATGACGACGAGACTACCAACGCGATGTGCTACGCGGGTCCACGACATAGCGACGGAACACAGTTCAAACGAAGCGACGAGTTCAGTTCTGTCTCCGCGCGTCACATATTAATGAACAGCAAGTTGTTTCCGGAAATGTTGCAAATACCACGCGGCCGTCAGGAGCCAAGCGACAAGTCTGCTTTGATGACAGCCCTACGCGAGTACCACGAAGAAACAAAATGTTTCAACGCGAGAATTTTCGTGTATCCGGAATCGTTTTCCCTCGAATGGGACGACGGCGGTATGACGTGGGTGTATGAATTGTTTGTGGGGTTTTGTCGCGAACCACTAACGTTCGAAAGCAGCTCGAGCAAAGCTTTTTTTCTAGCAATGCTAAGCGGCATTGACGAAAAGGGTGATTTGGAAGAAATACCACCACTTCCGTTGTTCATTAACGTCGACAGTTACAAACGCGTGAACCGAGCCGAAATGTACACAATCCTCGACGACGCGATCAACGGCAATTGGAGACGCCCTGAAGAAACGACGGTCTCTCGGTCTCATTCGCAAGAGTATTCTTTGTTGAGCAAGTCTGTGTCGAAACGGTACAACGAAATCATCACCATCGTTCATTACCGTGACTACAAAAAATTCGTGCTCACCAACGTCGCAAGGTGGTACGCTCGCTCCAATTATTTCCAATTCTTTCGTTTCGTCGACAACGTCGTTCGTCTATGGCGCACAATGGGGCACGTCAGCACCGCTACGAACACAACGGACGAATTTGCGAAACAACCCGTCAAATGGATACGCGTGACGACAAGCTGGAATAAGAAAAACAAACGACCGTCGGCGGTGGCGCCATTTATAATTGCTGCTTGATCTTCGAGATCGCGCTATTCAATTTTCTCGTTAGACATCGGTGACGGCCACGACTACTCGTCGATATGGGTGTTCCCAGTGTACTCTCGTTTGGGTCGCACACTGTAAAGTTTTCGTACTTCCCGAATGCGACGTAAGTAACGCTCATTTATCTGTCATCCTGTGCGTAACCGACTACGACCATTTGGTACAACTATTGTATCGTTTAAATTGAATCATGGACGATATTTTTATTATTCACAATGATAATAATTCACTCTGAAGGTGTATGATTACATTTAGTGTTTATATTATGTTTAAATGTACTCGTATATGTAGTATTGGAACTGAATGTAAATCGTCGATGTACAATACGACCAAATATATTGTGCACATAAATCTTGTTTTTGTTTTGTGGCACTCAACGTTTTCCAATCGGTTAGTCTGAGAATGGTCTTTTGCCATTTCCAGAAAATGGACAAAGTACCCAAAGTAATTGTGCTTGATGACGAAATGATGCTTGTGAATGGGCATTTCGTGCCTCGAAGAAGACAGCCGTTTCCTGTGGTCCGAAATCAAAGGGCGCTCACTGAGGTCGACAATACCGAAAAAGAAAGTGGAGGAGAAGAAGAAGAAGATAAACAGGAAAGTAGACCTGACTTTGTTGGATCAATTATGGAGTTAGTTGCTATAAACAGTAATTCCCACCCACACTCAAGTGGAACTTCTTCTGTTCCCTTGTCGGAAAACTCTCAAGAAATTGGTCATGTTCAAGATATATATAATATGAAAAGTAATTTTTCTTTAAATTATGTGTTCTCGGACATGGTTTTGATTGTTCAAAACGAACGTTTTGCTGTTCATAAAGTGGTTTTGGCTCATCACAGTGAATATTTCAGGGCCTTGTTTTATGGAGGATTGAGTGAATCAAATCAGTATGAAGTAGAACTTCACGACGACAATGTAGTTGCCTTCAAATGTCTTCTCAAGTATATCTATTGTGGAAAAATTTGGACTAGAAAATTGAAAGAAGATTTATTTTTGAATATTTTAGGTAAGTGTTGCCTTTTACATCCGATACTTTTTTTTTTTTTTTTTTTTTTTTTTTTTTTTTTTTTTTTTTTTTTTTTTTTTCCCTTTNAAAAATAGATTTTTATTTAGAAAGAACGCCGTATCAGCAGGATGCTGACGGTCTGTAAACAAAAATTTGCAATTTTGAATACATTTTCTGTTTAAAATTTCTCCACCAAATCTTAAGTATGACTGATGTCCTTTCCAAAGTTGAGTACCTAAAAGAATTGCTTTGATAAAATGTTCAACTGCCGAAAATAATGAAAAGTCTTTCCAAAAACTTTGAAACCGTACCAAACATTTGTGTTCTTAAAAGGTCCTTGAAATGGGAATTACCCTTATGAGAAAATGGTTTGGTATATTCACATGAAATTAAAAAAAATAATGTCTACATCCTACAGGGATTATTTTATAAAAATATCACTGCAAGTTTGGAGTTCATATTTACATTAGCAGTTCTCCAAGTTTCGGTACCAAGAATCCAAGTAGGTCATATTTGAGCCAAAAATCTTAATTCACCAGGAACGCCGTTTATAGGATTCAGTAGTATCCAAAGCACGAATAAATGCATAGATTTTGGGGTATTTTAAAGAAATTTCGGTTTTGAGGCGCCAGAGGCTTCCTAATCTAATTAAAATAATATTATTTCCAATGAGCAACGTCAACAGTCAATGGATGCCAAGTTTTGACCTATGACCAATAAGGCTGCCGAATCTATTTAAATTAATATTTTTATCAATGAGCAACGGCATCAACCCAAGCCTGACAAATCTAATTAAAGTAATGTTTTACCAATGAGTAACTTCAACAATCTAAATCCGATTGAAATTTAATAAATTTTTGCGTGTATTTACAACATCAGACAGATATAACAAACTTTGGAATTAGGAAAAGTTCCGTTTTCTTTCCTTTATTTAAACAATTACTTGATTTCCCCGGTTGTGGACTTAATTTTAATATTCATAAAAATCAATTCCTTTTCAGTACTGTCTCAAAAGTATAGATTTGAAGATTTAGAAAACAATATATCAAATCGTGTAAGAGACGTATTAACCTTACACAATGCTTGCTCCATTCTTGATTTTTCTCTCTTTTATAATTTTATTCGTTTAAAACGGAAGGTTCTATCGTTTATATGTCACAAAGCTAAAAGTATTATTGCTCAGAAATCATTTTATAATCTCTCTCAAAATGGACTCATACAAATAATTCAGAGAAATTCTTTCAATGTCCCAGAAATTGAAATTTTCAAGGTTGTACAGAATTGGGTAAGTTTTTTGATTCCAATTAAAAGTTTTAAACTAATCACAATGATTGATGCTGGAGCTATGGGTTATTGATTCCTTGTCACTGTGAATTAATTATTTCTTTGCGATTGTGGTTTTGGTACGCGAGATATGGTAACATTGTCGCCCTCTTTTCGTGTACCCTGTGTAGTGCTAAACAACCAACACATTAGGAAACCAGATAATTATTAGGATTTTAGTCAATATGAAGTAATTATGATATGATTAATTTGTAAATGTATTTAGCAACCAAATTTTCTTTTTTGAAGGTGAGAAATTTTAACTTTAATTTTCGTCTTACGAATTTGCATTTGAGAGATTTGATGCAAAGTATTTTCAAATCTCTCAAATTAAAAAGTCATGTGACGAAAATTAATATTGAAAATTCTGAAATAATTGTGAGTAATCCAACACCAAAACACACACTTACACATAAAGAGAAAGCACAGCAAAACTAAGACTATTCGTAAAATGATATTCGTTTGTACAATTGTTGAAACATTTTTTAAGGTCAAAAAAAATTCAATGGATACTAAAGATGAAGGAGGAATCGTAGATGGAATACTGCCCTATGTAAGATTATCGTTGATTTCTCTTTCGGAATTACTGACTACTGTTCGATCTAGTGGTATTATCAGTGCAGACAAAATATTGGATGCAATAGAATTGCAAAGTAATGATAAAGTTAAGTTAAGAGGTAAGATGATTAATATTAATAATTGAGATAAATATGTAATCAATTGATTATTCTCGCAAACACATTATTTATAGCGGGAAAAATTAGGTTAGGTATCAGACTTTTAATCTGGTATTTTAGTGTTTTTCAATAGAAATCTATCTAAAAGTATCGAAATGCGGTTACAATCCACAATTTATTTTTCCTTATTCACATATTTATATCAAAGAATAATACAAGTTTCACCTATCGGAGATAGTAATGGGGCTAGATCTCCTATCCGCGATCCCTCGCCGTATCTGACAATCTGTTTGTGATAAATCTAAAAACTCCTGAACGGATATTCATGAATCCTAGAAAAATGAACCATATACAAGTTACTTAATTTCGATTTTTGAAAATTTTTCTACTGAATTTTGACTGATATATTAAATTTTGTCTTGACAAAATATCTACGCAAACTGAGATAGTTTCGTGTGTCCTCTTAATCGGACATGGTTTCCAAAACTTAACAAATCATGCCGGACTCATAATTTTGAATCCGAGATCGGGTGAAATAAAATTCAAAAATAATAATTGCTTAACGGAACTATAAGCTGAGGTCCCAGTATTCTATCAGAACATTATATGATCTCGTAGTACAAAAAAAAATAAACCCTCAAATTTTTTCTAATTTTAGGCTATTTCGAACCAGAAAAAAATGTGGCAACTACAATTATGGGTGCGCTTTTACTTAAAGGTGAAATAAAAAACTCTTTGCCGAATTGTGATTATGATCCATGTTATGAAAATGATACATGTCATGAGTATATCATTAATGATACAAGTTTCAATGATCATGAAATAATATTGATCAAATTAGGTGAGTTTTTGTGGTAAATAAACCTAAAATTTTTGACAAAAAAAAAAAGTTTGCAGATGATGATAATGTCCATATGTCTAACAACTTATTGAAATTAGCGACCACATTGAAGAAGAAAAAACACATTTCTCTTGTACTTATCAATTCCCGTATTTAAAAGTATTTTATTCAATTTTCATGTCCTCTTCCACTTGAAATAATTTGTATCTTCTCAACTCCCAATTTTAAATGTATAATTTTAACAAATATATCATTTGTGTTTTAGGTACCGAAACAATAGTAAATCATATCAAACTTTTATTGTTGGACAAGGAATTTTATTCCTATTCTTACTACATACAAGTTAGTATAGACAAAAAAAACTGGACCACAATTATTGACTATTCACGATATGAATGCCGTAGTTGGCAATATTTATATTTCAAAACTCAAGTTGTCCAATACATAAGGATTGTGGGTAAGACCGACATGCACAAAGATAAAAAATCAATCCTAAATTGAATTTGTATTGTCTAAAAGTGGAATGAAAAAAAAATCAATCCCAAATTAAATTTGTTTTTTTGACTAAAAGTGAGATGAGAAAGATGATAAAAAGAACAATAATCCCAAATTAATTTATTTTCTGTGACTAAAAGTGGAATGAATATAGAAAATATGTTTCGCAACCCCTCGACTGCATAGGCCAATCAGTAAATCACTAATTATGTGCTTTTTGCCCACGACCTTAAAATATAGGTATGATTGTTCACTTTTGCTAGACTCGGTCAATATAAATTGGAGTACTCATTTGTTATCTATCGAAGCCTCTATTAAAAGTATTGAACGAATACAAGTCAGATTTGTGAGAGTACTATTTCTTAAAAATACAATGTATTTTATACAGCTTAATCCAACTGCAACATCCTATAAATCACTTTTGCAAGAAATAGATACACTAAAAGAAAGAATGCATTGTATTGCAGCATATTATTGATTAAATAAATCTTTCTCTTACACTGATTAAAACGTACAATTGTAATACGTTTTCTAAAGCGAAACACAATGAAATGATTGCATTATACTATTGCTTAATGTTTATTTTAGGCGTCAACATTATAACTGACGAGCCAATCCATGTCGTTAGATTTGAGATCATGTACACTAACGAGAAAAAGGAGATAAATAAGGATGGCATTATCATCCCCCACTACAATGTAGCCACGAAAGAACTTAATGCTATTGTTCAAGCTGGTACAAATTCAGAATCATTGTTAGATGGCAATTTAAAGAGATATAATTTGGATACTAATTACACTCACCATAAGCTAATAGGTATGTACGTAATCCGCAGTAATTGTATGTCATAAAACCTTATGAGGTAGAAAATGTTCATGAGACTTGAATTTTGAATTTCATCCGTTAATAGGCTTAATATTGTAAAAACCCGTTTCTTCTCAGCGCTTGAAACACCTGACCCTGGTTAAGTTTGGTAATTCATAGCGTTGAAGTCGTTGATTTTAGTTGAAAAAAGGAACGTATAAATTAAAAACAATAATATCCATGAGAGTACTTAAATATGTAAATTACTATCCGAAATTTTCAATTCTTGAGGTTCATTATTGAAAAAAGTAAAATAAATGTGACTTTTACATTGTCGGGAATGGCCGAATAGAATTAACCTTGGCTTACTACATATATATTACAGATCACACGTATATTTATATGTTTATAAGTTGTTGGGAGTAGCATTGAGTTCGGTTCCATTGTTTTACAGGTAGTGGCGTAATACTAGTTCAACTAGAACCTTATAATTATGTTAATTGTACTATTCTTATTTTACAGGCTTTTGCAATATAGAAGTTAAACTAGGACAACCCTATATGCTGGAGAGTATATGTTTTATATTGTTTGATTTTGATGATCGAACATATAGTTATCTAATAGAAGTCAGTACCAACGGGTTTAACTATGTCACAGTTGCTGATCATACTAATGATTCTTGTAAAGGTTATCAACTTATAACATTCCCCAGACAGCCTGTTCTATCAATAAGAATTAAAGGAACACATAATACGGCAAATGATTTTTTTCATTGTGTTCATTTTGAGTGTCCCGCACAAATCAAAACAAAGGACAGGTGGGCAGCAATTCATAATGGAGAAATGTAGTTCCTGTAATTAAAATAGCCGTGGATAGAGAACAAGAGCCTCATCAGTCACCTTGAGCTAATGAAAAACAGTATCTATTTTAGGTTTCGAGGTCATTCTTAGAAATCTAAACAGGCTAGAACTTGAACTCTGGGCCGGGCTGACGTGGACTTGTTTGAATAAATGGGTATTATGTCGTTCAATTTATCATGCTGTGATGTATTGCGGCCTCGCCCACGATCTTTATTTATCATCTTAAGCTAATGAAAAACAATATCTATTTTAAGTTTCGAGATCATTCTTAGAAATCTAAACAGACATTTTTATCATGTTGTAATGTATTGCGGCCTCGTTCACGAGCTTTATTTAATAAACTTGTGCATATATTTTGTGACATTATTTGTTTTTGTTTTGGCACAAAGGACATTTTATGTTTTTTGTTCTGGCACATGAAATAAAAGTGTCACGAAAAACCGTTAAGGCATCTTCGTCTTTTTGTTTCATTTGCAAACACATTAAATGTTCCAATATGTTGCGGACTCGTACGAATTATATTTTGGTATCCCAAAATACAATAAAAAGAATAAATTTGATTTAATATAAAACACAATTTAATATATTTATAACAAAAGACAAATAGGTTCTTTTAACTGGATCTCAACAATCAATATGATGACACGTTTTCAATTAGATATCAAATGCAATCTACATATCAGATTCGATCAAGAATAGTGAACACTGTGTTCGCAAAAGTGCCGCTCCAGCAACTCGCAACTTATAACAGGTCTTTGTGTGCCATGATAGCTAGAATGTGGCGCATAAATATATGTTATAAATTGTGATTTAAATACAACATATACGGCGAGCAAACGTTATGTGATAAACATATAACTATCATTAATTACTGTTTTCCATTATTTTATTATCCAGATTTTATTTGTTATTATTTTTTTTTTATTTTAAACTTTTTTATTTATGAAAATATACAAAATGACATTAAATTTAATCAAAGTGTTGTTCTTGTTTGTATGCCAGTTCGAGCGTCTGTTGATCATTAACAATTGTATTCAGCAATGGACGATGAGATCTAAAGTAAGCTTTGTACATTTTTCGTGAAAACGCCGTCAACAAACGTGATATTATGTGTCGTGGAAATATTTACGGAATTATTTAGCGTATAGTCGAATGTTTCATAATTTATGAATGACACTTTTGGCTTTACGCTAAATAATGTCGTAGTCATAAATTAACGAAAACGTACAACATCATCCACAAAAGTCGATGTTGAAATCTCTACAAAGGAAAGTCGTACAATTTCAATCGCTGCGCGAACAGAAACAGCATTCCCCAAACATAATATCCACTATTGTTTTTATTGAGTACATCGTTTAAAGAATTATATCTTGTCTCACAAAGTTGTCCTATTCGACGGGTTCATCAATACAAGTACTAGCCATCAACGGAGGTTTCCACTTTACATGGGTCACCAACTTATGTACTGCAGACGTCTATTTCCTTGAGTCCAGAGTAATATATAAATTTGGTAGTTGTTGGTGTAGACATTGGTGGTTGTTGGGTTCATCCTAAATTACGTACACTTCTGGGCCAGAATCTCCAATTTATATGCTACTGTCCCGTTTTCTCTTTGTTTATACAAATTAAAAAATGGTATTTTGTCTGGAGTGAGTAGGAATTCACTTCGCGTTCATAAATCGCCACACCACCAGCCATGTTGCCACGTTGTTGCGTTTACACCGCGATGTCATTTGTAGGAGTTGAGATTAAAATTGTCACACTCGGTGTTGGATAGCCACGTTTCAGATAGAGAGTGTAATCCACTGGACGGTATGACGAAATTATACACAATGACTAAACATTTAGAGTGCACAAATTTAGAGATAGATTGAAGTACGTAGCATCGAAAAGCGTCATCAAAAAGCATGTATTTTTGGTCCATCTGCCAAAGTAAAGACATAAAATGTCAAAATCTTTGCGAGTAATTCACTTCGCGTTCATAAATCGCCACACCACCAGCCATGTTGCCACGTTGTTGCGTTTACACCGCGATGTCATTTGTAGGAGTTGAGATTACAGATAGAGAGTGTAATCCACTGGACGGTATGACGAAATTATACACAACGACTAAACATTTAGAGTGCATAAATTTAGAGATAGATTGAAAGCATGTATTTTTGGTCCATCTGCCAAAGTAAAGACATAAAATGTCAAAATCTTTGCGAGTATTAGTGTTTATTGTAATTCTACATCGACGTCTCCTTGGAGAGTGCGCATCACACTTTTACTTGGTTTGGTTGTGTTCGGGGGTAACTCAGCCTCCTGAGGACAATTGAGTAGTTATGGTAGGCTTAGAGATATTGGAGTGAATGCTGAAAATACCTTGTAATGCTATGATGCCCACAAACATTGTGACATACTAACACAAAGAAATAAACATTTTTACATTACATAATTCTACATCTGACCACATATCTACAATTGGATTCAAATTGTAACATTTTAAAGAATGGTGACATACTAACACAAAAAAATAAACATTTTTACATTACATAATTCTACATCTGAACACATATCTACAATTGGATTCAAATTGAACATTTTATAGAATCATTGTGACACCACCGGCAATTTACTTATAGTGATAGTGGATATCGAGGTGGGAGGGGAGTAGTTTAAGGGTTGGGTGGAAGAGAATTCCTCAAGAATTAACCCCGCCCATTGAATGAACTATATTAATCTAACCACACTCATATTTTTTTTCTCCTTCTTCTTAATTCTTTCTGAAGATTAGCAACCTCTCCCTTTGCTGTTTATATTGTTCATTCAATAGAAGTAGTGGTAGTTATAGTTCTAAATATAGATATACATCTAAAATTGGAATCAAGTTGCATCACTATAAAAATACTATAAAAATCCATTGCTATTCAAACGACATTTAGTTTCTTTCGCGTTTTCATTGTATAAGTTGATATTTTTTGTATTTCTTTATTCGACTATATGTAACGTTTATTTTTAACTTTTCTTTATTTTTAATATAAGAAACATGGCGTCTAATAACAAGAACGTAGAAATAATAATAGATATGGATGGTTTTTGCGAATTAAAGATGAAAAGAAAAAAGGCGCATTGTCCCATGGAGGAGGTGTGTTATTTTGCGGTGTGGTACGAAGCTGGCTAGAAAAGACAGTCAGCTGTTGGGTCCGACGTGAGAAAAGTTGCATCGCAGAAATCGACGATAGAGGGTCAAACGTGTCTAGTGATGTCGTCGCGTACAATAAATGGAACCAATGTTTTTTTGGACAATATGGTTTCGGATAATGACGCGTGTGTATTGAAATCGGGAGACGTCATACATCTACCATCCCTGGAACGAGATTTTGGTCGTCTGCGCTATCGACCCACGTAGACATAGAAAACGACGATGTGACTCGCGAATAATTCATGTTTTTTCTCCTGTATATTTAAATTAAAACCACCAGTGTTGACATTTTGGGACAACAAAACTGAAATTAAGGGTCACTTATCTAAAAACGGCAATAGAGCACCAATTTTAGAAAAAGTGTCGTGTTAAAACTAGACCTGACTTTGTTCGATGAATTATGGAGTTAGTTGTAACGAGCAGCAATTCCCACCCATACCCAGATGGAACTTCTTCCGTTCCCTCGTCGGGAAACTCTCAAGAAATTGGTCATATCCAAGATATTTCCGATATGATGAGTAATTTATCTTTAAATGATAAGTTCTCGGACATGGTTTTGATTGTTCAAAACGAACGTATTGCTGTTCATAAAAAGATTTTGGCTGCTCATAGTGAATATTTCCGGACCTTGTTTAATGGAGAATGGAGTGGATCAAATCAGAATGAAATAGAACTTCGCGACGACAATGTAGTTGCCTTCAAATGTCTTCTCAAGTATATCTACTGTGGAAAAATTTGTACAAAAAAAATAAAAGAAGATTTATTTTTAGATATATTAGGTATGTTGGTTGCCCTATAGCTCGATTTTTCATATGTTAATGTGTATACACACTTTGTAACGTCATTATTGGTAACATCCAAGCGTATATCAATATTGATATAAGTATAATGGAAATGAAAGTAGTAGTTATGGGTGTGGCCACGGGGGGGGGAACATACCCCTACCTAGATAATTTGAGTTTTTAGTTTTCAACCAATTTTTCTTGCTGTCTATTAATTTAAAGTAGATTTTCATTTAGAAAGAACGCCGTATCAGCGGGATGCTGACGGTCTGTAAACAAAAATTTGCAATTTTGAATACATTATTCTCCACCAAATCTTAAGTATGACTGATGTCCTTTCCAAAGTTGAATACCTGAAAGAACTGCTTTGATAAAATGTTCAACTGACGAAAATAATGAAGAGTCTTTCCAAAAACTTTGAAACCGTACCAAACATTTGTGTTCTTAAAAGGTCCTTGAAATGAGAATTACCCTTATGAGAAAATGGTTTGGTAAATTCACATGAAATTTAAAAAAAAATAAAAAAAAATAATGTCTACATCCTACAGGGATTATTTAAAAAAATATCACTGCAAATTTGGAGTTCATATTTACATTAGCAGTTCTCCAGGTTTCGGTACCAAGAATCCAAGTACGTCATATTTGAGCCAAATCTCTTAATTCACCAGGAACGCCGTAAATAAGATTTAGTAGTATCCAAAGCACGAATAAATGCATAGATTTTGGGGTATTTTAAAGAAATTTCGGTTTTGAGACCCCAGAGACTTCCTAATCTAATTAAAATAATATTATTTCCAATGAGCAACGTCAACAGTCAATGGCTGCCAAGTTTTGACCAATGACCAATAAGGCTGCCGAATCTATTTAAATTAATATTTTTATCAATGAGCAACGGCATCAACCCAAGCCTGGCAAATCTAATTAAAGCAATGTTTTACCAATGAGTAACTTCAACAATCCCAATCTGATTGAAATTTAATAAATTTTTGCGTGTATTTACAACATCAGACCGATATAACAAACTTTGGAATTAGGAAAAGAAAGTCTATCTCGGTTTTCCGTTTCCTTTCCTTTATTTAAACAATTACTTGATTTCCCCGGTTGTGGACTTAATTTTAATATTCATAAAAATCAATTCCTTTTCAGCACTGTCTCGCAAGTACGTATTTCAAGATTTAGAAAACAATATATCAGATCATGTAAGAGACATATTAACCGTACACAATGCTTGCACCATTCTTGATTTTGCTCTCTTTAATAATATGACGCGTTTAAAAAAAAAGGTTCTATCGTTTATATGTCACAACGCTAAAAGTATTATTGTTCAGAAGTCATTTTATAATCTCTCTCAGACTGGACTCATACAAATTATTCAGAGAAATTCTTTCAATATCCCAGAAATTGAAATTTTTAAGGCTGTACAGAATTGGGTAAGTTCTGATTCTAATTACTAGTTTTAATACTAATCACAATGATTGATGATGGAGCTATGGGTTATTGAAGTATCGTCACTGTGAATTATATTATTTCTTTGTGAGTGTGGTTTTGGTAAGCGAGATAGCATGAATATAAATGTAGTTCGCCCACTTCTTGTGTACCCCGTGTAATGCTAAAGAACCAACATTAGGTGACCAGACAATCATTAGGATTTAAGCCAATCTGAAGCAATTATTATATGCTTAATATGTAAATGTTTTTGGAGACTAAATTTTCTTTTTGAAGTTGAGAATTTTTAATTTTAATTTTCGTCGTACGACTTTAAATTTAAGAGATTTGAAGTAATTTACTTTCAAATCTCTAAGAAAAGTCGTGTGACGAAAATTAATATTGAAAATTCTGAAACAATTATGAGTAATCTAACATCAAAACACACACAAAGATAAAGCGCAGCAAAACTAAGACAATCCAACGCAAATGTTTATTGGTTTAATCTGAAAAAAATCTGAATCTCATATATCATTCTTATTTTACATTACACTTTTCATTAATTAATAAATATTATACTTATCACAAAAAAATAATGTTAATATTCGTTGCGCCCCACATATTTGTACAATTGTTGAAACATTTTTAAGGTCGAAGAAAACGCAATGGACATTGATGAAGAAGAAGGATTCAAATCAAATGATATAAACGTAGATGAAATACTTCCCTATGTGAGATTATCATTGATTTCTCTCCCGGAATTGATGAATTCTGTTCGATCTAATGGTATTATCAGTGCAGACAAAATATTAAATGTAATGGAACTGCAGCGTAATGATAAAGTTATGTTAAGAGGTGAGATGATTAATATTAAAAATTAAGACAATACTTATTGATTGGGTATCGTAGCTATCATAGTCACCAATATATAATCAATTGATTTTCTCGCAAACAATTTAATTTTAGAGGGAAAAAATACATAGATAAATTTTAGAATTTTAATCCGGTATTTTAGCGTTTTTCATTAGAAATTTATGCAATCAAAATTCATTTTTCCTTACTCACATATTCATATCAAATAATAGTAAATGTTTCACCTATCGGAGATCGCCGTAATGGAGCCAGATTCCCTATCTGTGACCTCTTACATTATTTTTAGTTATTATAATACAAAGTCTATCGCCGTGTCTAAATATCTCTTTGTGATAAATCTAAAAACTTCTAAATTTATTCATGCGATTTTTACCGAAGGACAGAGTAATTCACGAAGAAAGTTTAGGTGTATGATGCATCCCAGAAAATAAACAATATTTTCCCTTACCTAATTTCGATTTTTGACTATTTTTCTACCGAATTTTGACTGATATCCTAAATTTTGTGGCGACAAAATATCAATTCAGAGTGAGATAGTTTTAGGTGTCCTAATCAGATATATTTTTCAAAATTACAACGAGTCATTCCAGAGTTACCAGTTTGAATCTGGGATCGGACGAAATCAAATTTGGAAATACTAATTGTTTCTCCCAAACAGTTGGAGATATCCAAAAATTGGTGGAATTGGACCCTCACCAAAATACAGACTGGACCCAAGAATTCGATCAGAACATTAGGTATTAGATCTCGTAGTACATAAAAATTAAACTCTCATTTTTCCTAATTTTAGGCTATTTCAAACCAGAAAAAAATGTGGCGACTAAAATTATGGGTGCGCTTATACTCCACGGTGATATAAGAAACTCTTCGATGGATTTTTATAAAGCTAGACTTGATAAGATTACAATGCATACCATTGATTTTATGAAACTCGAAGATAATGAAACAATATTGGTCAGATTAGGTGAGTTGTTGTGGTGAATAAACGATTTTGTTAAGTTTTTAGTTTAAAGTTCACTAGTTGAGTAAGTGTAGCTGATAAAAAGAAAAAAAATGATATCCATACGCCTAACAATTTATTGAAAATAGCGACAACATAGAAGAAGAAAAAAAAAAAAAAAAAAAAAAAAAAAAAAAAAAAAAAAAAAAAAAAAAAAAA
>JAAEEI010039755.1:177318-227884 GCA_012654025.1 Pachypsylla venusta
TATATATATATATATATAATATCTTGCAAAAATGTCGTGTAGAAATTCGAGGTTAAAATGAAGTTCTAAATTGAAGGTGGTTTTCATGAATTCGAATAATCGTTGGTTGTTTGGTGATGATAAATCTACATTAAAATCTTCAGATAGAAATGTAGATTTCGATATAAATCTCGTCCATGTCGATAATTATTTTAACGTTGTGATAAATAAACGTCACGTTTTGTGCAAAATTGTGTTCAACTGGCCTGACAAATTTAACAAGTCTTGACCAAACCACTACACATATCCACCCTGAATTTCAGTTTTTAGACTCGTTATTTAGACTCGTTCCGCTGTCGGCCGTGTTGACAATGACAATTGTGTGATTCGCGGCATACGGACGACACGTTGCTGACACTGTCGGATGAAGATCCATAGCCCGAGGCGCTGTCGTCATTATCGTCATCGGCATCGCTGTCGGCTCGATTATAACGTACGTTGTCGTCGATGAACGAGCATCGATTGAAGTGACGGCAATTCGGTGACATGTTGATTCTACCATTGACTTTAATTTTAATCGTAATTGGTATCCTTGGCGCTAAAGTGGCGGGTGTCGTTGTGACGCCAAAACGTGTAGAATGAGAATCCGTCAATCGCGCGTCAGTGACACCACTCTCGTCGTCGCACTTTTCCTTTTTCATTTCAGTTGGGAGCGATTGCTCTTGTTGCATAATGGTGCGATGAGTGACGTCAAAAAAAAAGTTTAGGTTCTTATAACTCTCGACGATACTCGTCGAGCGTAAGGACGGTAGATGTGCGTGTGACAACACCTCCCGATTTCAATACACATGGGTCGTTAACCGAGACAGTATTGGCCACGAATTTCGGTTCCAAATATTGTTTGTACCCGATGACATCGTCTGGTAAGTTCGATGTCAATATCCAATCGGGCCGCACAATTTCGAGAGACGCGCAAGTGTTGAGCGCAAAATTGGTAGTTTCGCCGGTGGGCACGAGTCCCATCTTTGCTACACACGGTAACTCATAAAACGGTCGTTCGATGCCGTTCAAACACCAAATCCGTTTGGAAGGTTCGTACACGTATACGTTTTTAAGAAATTTTAGCGCCGATTCAAGGCCGGATGTCAGAGATGAGCCACAATTACCCGTTAGTACGTTCGCGTCTTCGACCGTCGGTTTTGTCGAAGGTACAATTCCGCGCGCGAAAATGTAGCCCAAAATATTGGACGCGTCGTGTCCCGCGGTTCGAATCAGATCATGGTAAAACGAATTATCTATGTTGGTTCGCAACACGGCTACAGAGCTCGAAAAAGTGTTGGCTCCAATGCGTGCGCCACTGCTCCAGGCGTTCGTGTAATAACCATAGCCGGGCGCTAATTTGGGGTACATAGGGTTGACAATGCCCTCAAAATGAACGCCCACTTCAAACGAAGCTGTGCTGGGCGTTATGCGACATTGAAAAAGTGTCGATTTGTCGATCCACGAGCAGGCAAATAGTTGCGCTTTCAGAAAGCCGCCAAACATGTCAAATCGTTTGCGCACTACGTCCAATTCGTCGGACGACAGAATAGTGGGCACGGCCATCGACGTTCTAGTTTCGAGCGTCAATTGATTGGACATTTTCGCGTTCGTGTTCACGTCGACAAACATGGACAGTTGGACGAAACTCATCAAGCCACCTTCGCTCGTCAACGCTGAATAGATTCGCAATTTACCGGTGCGCTGAAACAATTGAGGCGCATCTCGAAACGACGAACAGATGATTTTCTCTCCCGTTGTTTCGTCAAAAATAAATTCGGGCATCCAGTAGCGGACGTAAAAGTGAAACGCCGTTTGGTCACCAGTTTGAGGCAAAACATTTTCAGACCGTTCAACGATGCGAGCTGATTCGCGCTTTAAAACTCGTCCGTTGACGCACGTAATCTTGGTCGTAAAGGCTGTTTCGGTAAAACGGCGTCCAGCCAATTTATTTCTCGACAATCCACCCACAATGCCGTCGTTTGAGTTTGGTTCGAATTGGCTCGTTTCGACGCGCCATCCCTGTCCCAGTTTGCCCGTCAGTGGATTGACGACTGTCGA
The DNA here is from genome assembly GCA_012654025.1 of Pachypsylla venusta. NCBI lineage: Eukaryota > Metazoa > Arthropoda > Insecta > Hemiptera > Aphalaridae > Pachypsylla > Pachypsylla venusta. The sequence continues at coordinate 179,398 of JAAEEI010039755.1, forward strand.
ACACGCAAATTCGACACAGTAGTTGTACGGCGGAAAAGTCGTGAGTGTGCCGCCCGGGTACAACTCTCCGCAATTTTTGATAGCGTAATCTACACCGCCATCGAAACACGTCGCGTACGAATTGGGATATAAAACGCAAAGTCGGTTTGATATTTGCACGTCGACTTCTCCGATGTGCGGCAATGGAGTCGACTGGTCAAAACAGGGATTGCGAGTTACGCACTTGTTGGACGTATCGTAGTCGAATCGCTCGTAGACATGTTTGCACCGTTTTCGATTAAAGTATGGGGCGACGGGCGAACATTCAAAGTACAAACGATCGTCAACGACGTCTCCGAGATATATTTTAACGTTCTCGAGCGCCGTTTTGTACGTTACTTGCATTTGACGTTGCAGACATTTTGCTCCGGGCGAGTCTTGATCTGGCTGAAAACATTTGCCGGTTCCCGTGTAATAAGCACCGTCCTGACATTTCTCTGCCGTATACACACCGCGTCGACAATGACCATAGCGATCGGGCGCGTAATCGTTGAATTGACCAACACCAGAAACACCGCCACTTTCCGTCATCATTTCGTCTAGAGTCGCTAAATGGTTGACACGCTTCAAGTGTGCCGGGTCGCGCGGATGTAAAAAGTAGAAATCGGCCGACGGACCGCGCGCGAGACAGGGCAAATACAAATTGTTGGCTATAGAATCGTGCGCCGCTGGAAACGAAATTTGTGTCATTTTTTCGGCGCCATCCAAGTTGTAACGCACCGTTAACGAATTGTTGTCGCTGTCCAGTTTGAAGTTTGAAGATTCAATGAGTGCCGAGTCGCGAGAAAATTGGCCTTTGATATGAAAGTCAAAGTGCCAAGCAGTGCCCAACGTTGGGACGCGACGCAGTGCCTCCGCTGCCGTAGAATACAGATCCAAATATACGTCGGCAGTTTTTTTTGATTTCCAGCGTCCTTCAGCGGCGTCTTTAAACAATTGATACGTTCCACAATGAAGCCGAGTTTCTTGGGCGTCAGTCACCGTTTCGTAAATGATGGGATAAAATTTGCCGGGCGGCTTGAGTGACAACAAGAAGGATACAATTGCCGGATCGACGTTGGAATTGATTGATCCTACAACTGGCCACGTTGACGCGTCCGACTCTCGATCCAATAAAAAATTGCCAACGAGACGCATATATAGTACGAGGATCAACACAAAAGTAGATATTATCGACACCAAGGGCGCTAATGAAATAAACGCCGACATTCTCACCGTCCGGCGTTTTTTCGTTTCCATTAGTCCTTTGTTTTTCTTACTAAAACGTTTTCCGTTAGCGAGTCCACTCGTAGTTGCTCATTCTTTCGCTACTAACTGTAGTAACGCTTCAAAACGAATGAACACTCTGGTGGCGTTATTTAAGATGGTCACGGAAAATACGGTGGCCCCGACCAGCCCTGGTGTCGAGTGTAACAGACGCATTTACTCAACAATGACGATGAGCATACGCGGTACTTTGTTTTGCAATACGTACAGATACATCTCGTTCTACGTCGACTGCTTTCCACGAATTGATAAATCGTCAATTGGCCTTTTCATTTTCTTGTCATCAGAGTCACCTCTGCCCGACCGCGCGTAGTACAATGGATAATCGTAGCGCCACCTTTATCGAAGAGCTCGTCAGTTTACGATTCGGCGATACGGATGACGGCGACAAAACTGACGACGATAAAATTGCCGCCCCAATGCTTTACGATATAGATTTGTCGAAACAAGTCGATGACGCTAAAGAACGTTACGGGCATTTGCGTCGACGTTATTTTGGTGACGACGCTGCCGCCGCTTGCCATTTCAAACGGTGGGTAAAAAATTTGCTGGGCGTCGGTGTTCGAGTTGATGAACGGTGGTTGTACGCGTCACGAGCGTGGCTCAAATTGGACGATATTTGTCAGCAATTTCCGCGCTTGAATTTGGCCACGGGTGTGGTCGTAGATTTGGCCGCCCACCCGGGCAGTTTCAGTGAGTATGTTGGCGACCACTTTAAATTTGTCGAAAGAATAATCGCCGTATCGCTTCATGGTATGATTCGTTTGACCAATAATTGTCGAAACGTACAATGTCTACACTGCGATTTGCAAAACTGGACAGCGACAACGAACACCATTATTTCGACGATGAACGTGCGCGAAACTGTGTCGCTCGTGCTTGCAGACGGCGCACTCGATTCGACCAACGGTGGTAGGAAGACTGGCTCGTATTCGACGGAAATGCACAATTTGTCGTTGATTCGAAGTGAAATTTACGTAGCACTGTCTTTGTTACAACCTGGCGGCGATTTTCTGCTGAAAACGTTTGGCGTCAAACGGGCACCTACGGTCAAAATTATTGCGCAATGTGCGGCGCATTTTCAACGAACGTACGTGATAAAACCTCGTTGTAGTTTGGACACCAACGACGAATTGTACGTGCTGTTTGTAGACCGCCAATTGAACTTTTTTCGCCACGATAGAACGCGCGCGGTTTCGCGAGAAATTGCGCATTTCAACGACGTGCTTTTACGCCGACAATTTAAAGCTTTGCAACTGTGTAATTGGGCCATGTCTAAACACCATCGTCGGCCAAAATCCTTGTTGTGGACGTCGCGCTCGTTTCATTGCTAATCGTCGAAAGAGCTCTTGGTACGTCGTACATGTACAGACGTGCTTTGTCAGTGTTTGTGAGAGGAATGTTTCGTGGCACGTCAACGTAGCCACATGACGCCTCTGAAGTCAACGGCGATTCAAAGTGAATTTCCGCAAACAGGTTGTCCTCGTGCTGTGAATACAAATGTTGAGACTGTGCGTTGCTGATTCTGTGCGTCCGAGTCGTTACAATGAGCGCGACAACGAGACCGAAAATTATGATCAAAGTTATTGTCAATGATGCGCACCACCACCAAAGAGACGAAACACCGGCATCGACACTTTTCTTGTCGCTGTTACACGATGTCCATTTTTGATTGTGACGGCCATATAGTTTGTGACAAAAGTAATTGATGACGATTCTAACGTTTTGTGTGTTGGTGTACAGTAATCGTTTGTTGATTGTTTTCGTGTTATCGTTGTCGTCAATGGCGTGGTTGCAAAACCATTCAATGTCACTCATTATCGGTGTGGAACTAGCGGTGTAATAGGCTTTTCGTGATGATAAAATAATTTCCGACGCCGATGTAACACGTATCACGAATAAAATATCGCTAAACACAAACAAATCGAAAGGCGTTTCAAATACTCTGGGCAATGTCGCTAGCTTGCAATATGGGTCTACGTCTAGTACGACGCCCTGACGATATAGAAACTGTCCCGTTGGAAGGAGTCGCCCCGTGGACAGAAAATTGTATCGCTCGACGAAAAAGGTGGGCGGTGGTTTGATAACCTTGTTTCGGATCATGTCGTTGAGAGTCGACGTCAAATTGGCATTGTATTTTAGCATGACAAAGTCTAAACAGGGCAAAAACTGAGTGTACAGGTTGTCCGTGTAATTCTCATAAGCGATTACGTCAATAAATAGAGTGATGAGCCGCTGGCAATTGGATTCGGTGAATTTATTTCGAATAAATTGGCGTCGCTCGTCCAACGTCACATTTTCCTTGAAGTTAAACAGGCATTGACGCGTCAGGTGAGACAACGCTTCGAGTTTGTTCTCGTGCGAGCAATTGCTTGACATCGACAGTGTGTCATTGGCCACACACGAAGCGTCCGTCTCTTGATACATATGGGTCATCGACATTACCAGCACCGATAATGTCGCCTTTGATAAAATGATTCGAACGCGATCCATCAATTGTGCTGAACAGACTTATTTTCGGACCCGACATGTGTGTGGATCTTTTTTTTTGTTTGTTCGTCTTCCACCAAACGTAGTAATTTACTCTCACAAAACAAAAGCTGAAAAACAAAACAATCAAAACGTTATGCCATGGAGAGCAAGAAGGTTATAATTTCAACAATTGCCACGTTTTTTGTTGGCATTACCTTGTACGGTACGCTATCTGGTTATACATATTTCGTCGACAAAATCAAGGAGCCATACAACGCGACTTCTGTCTGTGAATCTGTCTTCTATCCGGCGATCATTGACGACACTCAACGCCAGTGTTTAATGCAAATGCAATGGCCCGATGGATGTGCAACGCTCGTGTCCCTTTTTTTCGTTGACATAGAACGACAAATTGGCTCGCTCAAGTCAGCTGTGTCGCGCGTTTCCAACTCGACAAAGTTTATCGACGCACAAGTAGCGCTTATATTAGCTAGTGTCATTCCAACATCTCTTCAAACAAATACTGGCAGCGATGAATCGAAAGCCATGATACGAGCACAAATTACACGACTAAACAAAACACTAGACGGCGTGCTCCGTTACGGTTAATCTTGACGAAACTAAACGTTTGGCACATTTCGACAACGACAAAATTGACAAAGGTATAGAGCGATTATATAGAGGAATCACACAAACATCTATACAATATCGGATTACCACTTACTGCCAATACAAATGCTTTCAATTGGGAAATCGTCTCGCTTTCAGTAACGGCACAAGAGGAAACAGCCACATTAGCAAATGTTTGGCAGAAAATGTGCGACAACAATTGAGCAGCTACATAATATCGTGGTCGGCATCAAAACGAAAATAAAACGACATCTCACGTCGGCGCAGCAATCATTCCACACCATTTTTAATCATGGAATTGACGTCTTTGAACGCAGCAGCAGCAACAGCCGACGCTTTGGCACTCGACAACGGACTTGTGGACCATACACCGTTGGTGTCAACAATGACGACCGTGTCCAAACGAGAACAACAAAAATCGCCCCACGAACCGATTATCAACGCCTTTTTCCGACAATTGTCGACGACAATGGATTTGTTTTTCGACAAATACAAGGGAAAGAGTTTGAAACTCGTCAAACAAGATTGGTTGTACATCGTTTGGGGAGACTGGTTGGGATTCGTCGACCATTACATTAAGTCAAATCCTAAATATGTCGCCGCGTCCGTACCCGACAACGAAATTGAAAACTTCGTAGAGACGACGAAACAATTTTTGGGCTCGGTTTTCCGATCGCCCAAAACGGCAAATTACGGGGCAAGCTGGACCTACCCGTTGTGGAATTTGGACGTAGACTTGACTAGAAAAAAAACGATCGACTTTGCGTCGTTATCGTCAATATTGTTTGTCGACGAAGCCGACAAATTCATTTCCGACGTACAAGCGCGCACCGGAGAACAGCTACCTCCGTTCAATTTTGTCCAGCGCTCGCTGTTTAATCGCGAAAGCGTTTTGGTTGTAGCCGCCGACCGACTGCACAACAACTATGGCGTTAATTTCGTTACACGAACTTACGTCACTCGGATTTTGCCCGCTTATGTTAAAGCCAAAACAAACAACGACGGCTTTGTCGTTGATGTAGCATCCTCACCAAGCACAACCACGACCGGTCATGGTTCTTCCAAGATGACCTCTACAAAAAGCAACAAATCCAAACGAACAGAAAAAAACGAGACACGAACGACAACGGTTGTCAAGCAATACGTACCGGACCAAGCGACAAAAGTTTTACGAATCGTTCCCAACGACGCCGAAACTCCGTTGTTGAACGACAACCCACTCACTGACGCTGCCGCTGCCCCTAGCGACTCACCGGGTAAAAAATCAACATCAACACGGTCAAAACAACCACCGAAAAGACGTTCACAAAGCAAGAAAGGGGTGACGCCAAAGACGACAAAATCTTCTTTGTCAAGCACGGACGACACAAAGGTTGAGAACGACGATAGCGCCGACGAAGAGCCATCAGAAAAACTTGTGTGCGTGACAAAAACGATCACGACAACGCCAGTATGTCCGATGCCATCAATGTTGACGACTGTACCACCGGCGCAAATGCCGCCTCTGTTGAATCTTTTCTAGACAGCAGCGAAATGGATCTATTTGTCAGCGAAGACGACCGTCGAATGTTTGACATCAACGAAACGTGCAACGGTACCTCCGCCAGTGTTGGCGTTACCGAACACCAATCGGTGACTCCGCCAAATGACTGGGTTTTGCCGATTACCGCTCGCAAACCGTTGACCGTTTTCCTAATGTGCAGCGTCGAAAAAGTTCCACCAAACACGGAAAATTTTTTCAGTGTTATTCTAACGACAAATGCATCGTCGAATAGCACACACAAAAATTTTTCGCGGCCTTGCACTTTTGTCGATAAAGTATGTGTGTCGGACGAAGAACCAACAAACTGTGACGAAGCAATGACTCAAAACGACGCCATTTCCAGCATTTTGGACATTGTGACCATAACGGATCTGTCCCAAACTGATGGCCGCCTAGAAATTGTCGTCTGGAAACAGTGGTCGCCGTTTCGTGGACGCATGATGTACGGCGAGCGATTCCAGTGTCAAATGATAATCATATTCGACAATGAACAACATTTTCCGTGCAACGAAGAAGCGTTTGTGTTCATTACCTATCCCGATTCGAGATTAAATCAGTACCAATGCTGTCAACATGCCAAGCAAACCCTTCTCGACGCATCTAAATTTCGTGTCAACTTTGGTCTCCATCTGTACAACGTGCAGATTTGGTCGATCGATGGCGAATACACGGGTGACACAATGGTTTTGCGCGCCACCAACAACACCGACCCCCCAATGGTTGCCAGCATCGCCAAAGGTAATCGCGCACTCGTGCAAGCCACTATGCGACGCAATTCGTATGCACTCAAAAAGCAAACACCCGACGAAGTGCGCGAACGGCGCGTACCAATGTTGTGGGAGGCGCATTTCTTGATGTGTCGTCATCACAAAACAAAGTGCGGAATGATGGAAAGTATCAAACAACAGAAAGTAGGAAAGTTTCGCGACTTTGACAACAACATTCGTCTCGAATGTATTTATTCAATATTGTCTGCCAAATATGAATAAAATTCTATTACTCAATCAATTTTATAAAAAAATATATCATACCTCTTGTTCTTTTTTATTTTTTGCTCTAGACAATTTTATAAGACACTGCAGTCATGGCCACGGGATCGTCGCAACTGTGGCCTAAATTATTGCCAATGGTAACCGAATTTTCCATAAGATTAAATAAAGCCATTAGTAAGGACATTCAGGGTGAATTGATGGACGCCTTGTTAATGTACAAACAGTCGGCGGACTCGCTGATACACTGCATGAGTTTGTGTCAGTTGGCGTACGAAAAAGTCGGCACAGATCCGGTAAACGCGCAAACAGTGTCACAACTGATTAGCCAACGCGCGGTCGTGGTGCCGGTTACATCGAACGAGAGTATTGGCAAATTAGTTGTTTTGATGAAGAATCGATTCAACGAAATTTATTTGCGCGTTCGTTCGTTGCACGAATTTATAACTAACCGTGCGCACGAAACAATCGACCAATTGGAACGTATCGAAGTGGCGAATTCACTGCCGACCACGGACGATGCCGGTGGAATAGCGGCGGTGGTTTTAAATGCACCACCGCCACCTGACGACGTGACGTTTGCAACTATTATCGGTCAGTCGAAAGCGATTGAAGCTTTAGTGTCGATCGTCGACGATCTGACAATGAGCGTCTCCCGAAAAAGTAGAGATGGTGATCGTACCAATTTGAGCTTCGAATGGGTTGCGGCGCTAGAAAACGCGCTCGTCGACATGATTGTCAACGTGGCGGACGAGACTGCAATGTCGACTGTCCTAATGGCGGGGCCACCGGGGACGGGAAAAACAACGTTGGCGCACGCCCTTTACAACGAAATAAAAACAAAGTTCAAAGCGCTCGGCGTAAAAACGCCGACGCACTTCGTATCGTTAGACGGCTCGAAATTTTTCAATTCCGTGTTTGGCGAAACGGAGCGCGCGATCCGAACATTTGTCGAAGCGGTGCGAGAAGCGCGTCGCTCGTCGGTCGTGGTCATATTTTTCGACGAAATTGACGTGCTCATGGTGGAGCGATCGCCGGGTAATTCCGAAGTGTCACAAACGGAAAATCGGGCAGTGACTGCATTCTTCATGGGGATCGACGCTCTTCGTGGCGACGGCAAAGCGGCCGACGGCGATATTAACCGGCTTGTGTTTATTTCGGCCACAAACCATTTCAACAGTTTAGACGAAGCGTTTGTTCGGCGCGTCGGTCCCGTTATTGCGGTCGACGTTCCGTCGTCATTTTACGAATACATGCTAGTGGCCGCTCACTGGGCGGAAAAATTTGGATTCAGTTACGTTGTCTTGTACAACGCTATCATCGAGGAAGAATGCATAAGTCGTGTCGAGTATCTCGCCACAAACAAGACCAAAGTTGTTCGCATTTCACAAGCCGACGTCGAACGTGCCGTGTACGCTCAAAACAATCTACTCAAAGAGTTGAACAAGGCAATCACCAACGATAAATTTCGCGTTTTCAACGCCACAAGTTTCATTGAAAAAATAGAAAAATATTATTACACGTTTTTTCAAATTGGGTGCCGCCGAAAGGTGTTGGAAAAAGTCGATTATTTAGTTCGACCAGACACTGTAAACGACCGAGTTTGCCTTGCTAACGTCAACTCGGAAGAGTTGTCTCCAGTGAATGTGGGCTCCGTCGACATTACGCGTATGTCGATTTGGCCGATCGACCTCGTGCACGTTTTTCAAATACTCATCGAAGAAAAATTCAATAACGCCGGACTCACCATGAGCAATTAAGAGAAGATAGACCGGTACCATGCATTTGCGCCCACAAAACATTTTTTCCGTATTCGAAATGCTGTACGGGGGAACGCGTCGGCAACACAACGAGGATTATGTAACCGATGCCGCCGCCGTCATCGATGAGACAAGCGATGATCAAAAGTATCGCGTTTGGAGCTTTCTTGGTGGATTGGGTGCGTTTGCCGTACTTGTGATGGCTAGTCATTTGATCGTCGACAAACTCACGTGTGATCAAACCAATCAAACGGACGACGACGACGATTCTGCCGCCACCACCGGAAGCAACGCGACGACGAGTTCAGTGCAAACACAACAAGAGAATAAGTCGAGTCGCGAAACATTTGCCGTCGAAAATTCTCAGTAATAAGAAACAAAGAAAATGGACGCTATTCGATTTTTACAAAAATGCAACGTCGGCCTGTTTAAAACCAGCGAGGTTATGTCTCTGGCCACGCACATGTTCCCGACAGAGATTTTGTCTGAAAACACACAAATCAAAATAAGTGTCTACGGCTATCGCATTTTTCTGCTTTTGGATGAAAATCATCAGGTTGTTTCAATTCGAGGCTATTTTGCGGGCAAGAATCGCTTATTTGTGTACCCGAATTACGGCACCGGTAAGGAAATTGATTACAAGTTTGATTTATTCGTCAACAACAATTTGCTTTTAAACAATTATCTCTGCTTATTGAGCGATAAAGATTTTTATCCGATGGGTGGTTCCATGTTGCGGCGACGCGTGTTGGGGCGACAATGCCCCGTGCTACCTAAAAGTGAACCGTACGAGACCATCATCAAACGAGCCAAATTGGTTCATTCGAGCATAAAATCGGAAACACCATCAACGTCTGTGAATTTGCTCGGCATAAACAGTGAGGTGTCAGCTGAAAATGATGACAATGATGAGTTGATCGGAATAAGAACGAACAATAGCAAAATTCTAGATGACACATATTTGACCGATAATATTACAGAAATCGAAAGTATATAGATAAGAATATGTTGTCGACATTATGCGCAATCTTCGTTCGGTGTGTTACTTGGAATTTGGCGGTTTTTTAAACCGCGTCACAACTCAACAACGTCAGACCGACGCTTGGACGTTGCCCGCTCAATTAATTAACGAAAATCGGTCGCGTATTTTCAAAACGATACCCAACACAGTCATCGTATACGACAATTATTTGATCGTTTACGTCGATTTATCGGGTGACATTTCTCTCTTGGAGCGCGCTCGTTGTCTCGTCGACGCGATCAACGCTCGCGGAGAATTCGACGCTGAAAACGACGATGAATGGATCCGCCTCGACAAATGCGCAGGTCACGAGACGCCGGTTATATATTTCAAATGTCAATTTCCTCAAGTCTGCGCCGCCAAGAACAAACCGTTCAACGACTTTATTTGTGCCAATACACCGTGTTATGTTGTGTACGAACGATCGTACTTGGACGATATTGTCGGCTCGCTCATCAATTTATCGTCGTTGGCCTCTGATGCGACAACTTTCCCTGTAACGCTCGCCAACACCATATCTAATAGCGTCGTTGACAAATTGGTACGCGTTGTCGACGAGAAAATGGCCACTATCGAAGAGGCAAATGCAATCTCGGCCGCATCAACGTCGTGGCGACGCAACACAAACAATGGCACCGCGACTCCCACAGTTTATCTGCCGGGATTGGACGTTGGCGATTCGGGTGTGGTGCATATTGTCTTAAACGACGGGATCAATTTCAATACATCTTTGTTTCAATTTGAATACGAAACGATTTTCGCCGCCACCAACTTGTCGATAAACGGCATTTCGTCGAAAAATTTTTCAATGTGCAACGATTCAAAGTTGGTCATCACATACCGACTACAATCGTCGTCTGGCAAATATCGCTTGGACAATTATGAGTGGAACGGCCCTCCACTAGCGTCGCGCGGTGTGATTCATTACGTCGTTCCCGAAATGATTTTCACCAATATGTACGTATTTCATACGAATATGGCGCGACTGTCCGAATTGTACGTCACCAAAGAAAACATCGGAGAAGACAATAATGACAGCAGCCCCGAAACGGTGACGATTGCGTTCTGTCAAGTTTCTAACTCGCGCGACATCGATAGGCTCGTACAAGAGTACAATACGTTGCTATGTCTTTCGAAGAGAAGAAATTAGACGTTGCTCACGTCGCGTCGGGCTATTTACGCCTGGGGCGGGCCGCGTTTGGAATGTCATCGCAGGAACACGACGAGCAAAGTGTGGACCATCTCGCCAATCTGATTCATGGCGAAATTTGCGAAAAAAAACGGCAAACACACGCCGATTGTCAAGGTGCGTTGGACGCGACAAAAAAATTTATGCAAGCGACGACTTCGGCACAAGAAGTTGCAACGTTGACGCGTGACAATCAGTGCGGTGCGGCTCGCGCGTTGCAATCTATAGCCGCGGAACGGGACGACGATTTGTACAACAGTCGCGTCGAGTACGTTGCTTTCGACAATGATTTCAACGCGTACGCGCCCAATATGACGACGCAAATTATTCGCATGTTTTATCCACAAACACTGTCTCGAGTGGCGCTCCAATTGGGCCCGTCCGACATTGTGTACGCTCTGTCTTGGGCAGAATTTGTCAACAGTACCCATTCACAGCGTCGCTCGTCTATCGTCGGATTTACGACGACAAAAATCATCAAATTTGAAGTCGTCACAAACTTCATGCGCGCCGTTTACGACAATCCCAAAATTAAAGTCCTGACGCCCAAAAAACCGTCTCTTACGAGCAGTTTGTTTCGCCTCCGGGAGGAACGCTCGTGGCTCAAAGACACGATCGTATACGTCTCCGTCAACGACGAGAAAGACGATCGCGCGACGAACGTCGTATTGTTTATGTTACGAGTCTCGGACCCAGCCGACAATAACGTAGCCTTCGAACCGAAAAGGCACGGCCGAACGTTTCTCGCCAAATACTATCGTCTCTGCATGTTCGTCTTCTACGATGACAACGCAGACACAGGTAACGACACCGCAATGCGCTCGGCTGCCACTGTTTTGCAAGCCATAGACACATCACCCATGGGTCGCGTCATGGGTATTAAATCTGTTCCCGGTTTTCTCAACTACCATTTGAGTCAATACAATTGGCGCCAACGCGACGAAACAAAATTAAAATCGAAAGCGTCGCCCGACGCCGACCAATTAGTAAATACGGCTGCACTCTTTGATTGCGTACAAGACCATCGACGCTGGTGTCGTCGTTCGCCTACGTTTCCAGCGACGAAACCCATTTGGTCGTTTTTCGAATCAAAAGACGACAATGACGGAACTTTGGTGGCGTGTTTATCGTCGGGCGTCAAATACGGAGCGGAAATTTACAGGCCGATAATGTCCGAATTGTCAGATTCCGTCAAATACCTTCCCCATTTCGTTTCCGAACACGACATTGTATCGCTGTTCACGATTGTATCTCCGCTGATTCAACTCGCACCCGACTTTAAAATGGTCGTTACGATGCGAACCGGCAACGGTATGCTCGTCACTTCCGATCCCGTCACCACGTCAGCCGATTTGGCCTTTCAATCGACGTTACTGTGTATCGATGTCGATGTTTTCAACGTCGATGATAGGTTTCACGTTTTCCAACACGTCCGCGGTTCGAACGTCATTGAGTTTGTCGACGCTGACACGGGTGACGTGTTTACCTTCATTTCACGCCAAACCGTTTATTGCGCATTCAAGGTGGGTCCCATGGAACTGATTGCTCGCGCTTTTGCCGACGGCCGACCAATTCGAAAACTCGACGCCTCGGACAAATACGTCGTCGGTTGTTCGTCGGAAACCAGCACGATCGAAACGAGACTCATGCCCGTGTCGTCTGTCGAGCTGCTTGAACGAATGTTTGGATCAAAAACGTCAATTTTGAAATTGGGCGCACGGCAATTGACTGCCAACCAAATGGCCGTATTCGAAATGCAAATCGACGTGCATCCACGAATCGATGGATATGTTTGCGCCGGTGACTGGACCAACACCCAATTGGTGTCTCTTCTTGTGCGCGCAATGGTAGTCTTTCCCGAAAACGTCGTCCAAACGTTGGCCAAATTGATTGCCATTGATCAACAACAATGAACGAGCGGTCGACAACGTAGAGAGTTAGAACATGAAAGGAGCTTGGAAACAATTTCAGTAGCTTACAACCCTATCAATCCTTTCACACTGTGGATTTGAAGTCAATCTCACGGACACGGCTACGTCCAACTAACGAGTTCCAATAAGAATGAAACACTTGTTTCTGTTTAGATTTAGCTGATTCAGCTTCTTATTGGTTCTATCACTTTTTTTTGAAACCCCTAAAATTGACAAATAAACACATTTTTCAAATCCATTTCTCGTAAAAAAAATATACAATTTTATTTAAAATCTAAGAGGAATCAAACACTTGATAAAACGGATTAAAATCCAATGAAATTACAATACTCTTGGATACGACCATACCCCCTATATACGCTAATTTGAACTACTCCTGGGATAGTTACGTGCATGCAGAGAGTAAAAAAGTATATATATATATATATACCATTCCGTAAAAGACCGAAATTTCAATTTTTATAAAAGAAATGTGTGCTTTACCGACGTGTAGGATTTTTTTTAAGTTAAGAATCAAAACGAACTCTCCCACCATTAATTTTTGGATCAATGCGTCATTCTAGTGATGACTGATTTTCGGATAGAGTGAAGCGATGTACAATGTTGATTCGTCACCTGCTGTTATTGTAGTCGTTTTGTCGGCCTTTTGTGTTGGACGTCTTTGGAAATGACGATACTACAACGAACGTCGACTCTGAAGCTCTGCTCTGAATACGCTCCTTTGACAACTTGGAATTGATAAACGAGCGCATTGAAGAAGCTATCAAATTGTATTCTATGAGGTCATTGCTAAATTGGAAAATAGACGTCTGCAGTACATAAGTTGGTGACCTATGTAAAGTGGAAACATCCGTATGGCTAGCGAGTGTTACTTGTATTGATGAACCCGTCGAATAGGACAACTTTGTGAGACAAGATAGAATTCTTCCAACGATGTCTACTATTGTACTCAATAAAATCAATAGTTGATATTGTGTTTGGGGAATTTTGTTTCTGTTCGCACAGCGATTGAAATTGTACGACTTACTTATGTGGAGATATCAACATCGACTTTTGTTTGGATGATGGTGTACGCTTTCGTTAATTTATGACTACGGAATTATTTAGCGTAAAACCAAAAGCGTCATTCATAAATTGTGAAACATTTGACTGTACGCTAAATAATTCCGTAAATATTTTCACGACACATAATATATGACGTCAATTGACGGCGTTTTCACGAAAAATGTACAATGTTCACGTATCTTATTTCAGACATCATCGTCCATTGCTGAATCCAATTGTTAATGATCAACAGACGCTCGGCACTGGCACACAAACAAGAACAACACGTTGATTAAATTTAATGTCATTTTGTATATTCTCATAAAAAAAAGCTTAAAATAAAAAAATAATAACAAATAAAATCTGAATAATAGAACAACGGAAAACAGTAATTAATGATGGTTATATGTTTATCACATAACGTTTGCTTGCCGTATATGTTGTATTTAATTAAATCACAATTTATAACATATATTTATGCGCCACATTCTAATTATAGTGGCACACAAAGGCATGTTATAAATTGTGAGTTACTAAAGCGGCACTTTTGGGACCACAATGTTCACTTGTATATGAATAATTTTTCTAGAATACATGAATATCCGTTCAGGAGTTTTTAGATTTATCACAAACAGATTGTCAGGTACGGCGATGGCCTAAGAATAATGCAATAGGTCGCGGATAGGAGATCTAGCCCCATTACTGTGATCTCCGATGGTGAAACTTGTACTATTCTTCGATATAAATATGTGAATAGGAAAAATGAATTGCGGATTGTAACCACATTTCGATACTTTTAGATAAATTTCTATTGAAAAACACTAAAATACCGGATTAAAAGTCTGATATTTACCTACGTGGTTTTTCCCACTATAAAGAATGTGGTTGCGAGAATAATCAATTGATTACATACTATGACAATCAATAATGGTTATCTCAATTATAATATTAATCATCTTACCTCTTAACTTAACTTTATCATTACTTTGCAATTCTATTGCACCCAATATTTTGTCTGCACTGATAATACCACTAGATTGAACGGTAGTCAGCAATTCCGGAAGAGAAATCAATGATAATCTTACATAGGGCAGTATTCCATCTACGATTCCTCCTTCATCTTTAGTGTCCACTAAATTTTTTTTGACCTTAAAAAATGTTTTAACAATTGTACAAACATGATCAACGAATCTCAGATTAGACCAATCAATATTTGTTTTGGATTGTCTTAGTTTTGCTGTGCTTTCTCTTTATGTGTAAGTGTGTTTTTTGATGTTGGATTACTCACAGTTATTTCAAAATTTTCAATATTAATTTTCGTCACACGACTTTTTAATTTGAGAGATTTGAAAATACTTTACATCACATCTCTCAAATGCAAATTCGTACGACGAAAATTAAAATTAAAAATTCTCACCTTCAAAAAAAATTTGGTCGCTAAACACATTTACAAATTAATCATATCATAATTACTTCATATTGACTAAAATCCTAATAATTATCTGGTTTCCTAATGTTTAGCACTACACAGAGTTTACAGGATCAAATCTCGTGCATCAAATCAAATATCGCGTCCAAAACCACAATCACAAAGAAATAATTAATTCACAGGGACAATGTTTCAATAACTCATAGCTCCATCATCAATCATTGTGATTAGTTTAAAACTGATAATTAGAATCAAAACTTACCCAATTCTGTACAGCCTTGAAAATTTCAATTTCTGGGATATTGAAAGAATCTCTCTGAATAATTTGTATGAGTCCATTTTGAGAGAGATTATAAAATGACTCCTGAACAATAATACTTTTAGCGTTTTGACATATAAACGATAGAACCTTCTTTTTTAAACGCGTCATATAATAATGGAGAGCAAAATCAAAAATGGTGCAAGCATTGTACGGTTAATATGTCTGTTAATTGATTTGATATATTTTTTTCTAAATCTTGAAATCCATACTTCTGAGACAGTGCTGAAAAGGAATTGATTTTTATGAACTTGAAAATTAAGTCCACAACCGGTGAAATCAAGTAATTGTTGAAATAAATGAAGATAACAAGAAAACAAATACAGAAACCCGTAATAGACAATTCCAAAGTTTGGTCTAATGCAAATACGCGCAAATACTTATTAAATTTCAACCAGATTTAGTCGTGACCACGTCTATGACCTCCACTTCCATTTCCATTATATTTACTAATAGCAATTTTGATATTATGCGTGTTCGGATGTTAAAGTGATGATGGTACAAATTGTGTATATAAGTCTGCACTTTGTGCTGATTTCACTGTTATTCATTATACAATAATATTGCCGACTTGCATAATCATATCTGACCTACACTGATATAATTCAGTTCGGTCTGGTATCTTGCATGGTGCATTGGTACTAATCAACTTTTATATTTTTCATCTTCATTATTTATTATTACGTATACGAAAATCGACAGTGGACGAGGTATGTAAACTGTCGTATCGTTCACTGTTCTTAGAGCGAATGAAAAACAATAACCGCGACGCGCTCATTGTCGACAAGGGCGATATTTTGCAGTTATTATCTGCATTTTTTTACAATAATTGTAAAGAACGTTCGTTGTTGTCATTTGAAAAGTGTGAAACGTGAAACCAAAGTGTGCAGCCAAAGACAAATTTCTAATCGCGCAGCACTCGCTACAATCGAAAGAATTAGAAAAAAGGGTTATTTCAAAATTGTTTATTTCAAAAGATAATGCGCCACGGGTTCAATTAAAATGCTACGTGTTGTGGTTAAAAAAATGGCGCGGTCTCTCCAAC
This sequence comes from Pachypsylla venusta, assembly GCA_012654025.1. Lineage (NCBI taxonomy): Eukaryota > Metazoa > Arthropoda > Insecta > Hemiptera > Aphalaridae > Pachypsylla > Pachypsylla venusta. Next base: position 196,075 of record JAAEEI010039755.1, read on the forward strand.
GAAAATCGACGATAAAGAGTCGAAATGTGCATCTTCTATTATGCGCTCTACGGAAAAACGTTCAAAAGAAGAACCGATTAACGATGGTACCACGGACCCACCAGATGATAAACGCGTTCATTTTAATGATCCCAATTATAAAGATTGAGTGGTGAAATAGTGTTTCTGATATAAATTATTTTACGATATGATGTATCACTGGTTAACGCAATGACAAGATAGTGTAGTGTAGTATCCCTTACTATATAGTGAACATAGGGTTGGGATAGCGTAGTATCTCTTATTGTATACAAAAATCGACTATGAACGTAAGGTACTTTTAAAACTATTCTAAGTACAAATTTTTATAAATAAATTTTAATCTTTTTTAAAAATGCCTTTGTGTCGTTTACTTATATAATTCTTCTTCTTCTTTCACTCACTTTTTCCCAATTTTATTTGGGGTCGGCGTTCTCTTCTCTAATTCTGCCCCGTCATAACTTCCTATCTAACGCTTTCTCCCGTCTCCAAACTTTTTCTCTCATATCTTCCTCGACCTTATCCTTCCATCTCAGCTTTGGTCTCCCCCTCTTTCTCTTTCCCTCTATACCCATTTCTCTACTTTTTTGGACACGTAACTCTCATCTCTCCTCTCAACATGCCCAAACCATCTCATTCTACTCTCTTGTATTTTCTTTCAATATATATATATATTAACATTTGAAAAGAAATCGAGGTAAAAGGAAACATACCCAAAATATCCAAAAGCTCATCTTCATTCAAATTTCTAGTTGAAAAATTTTCACAATAGATATACTCGAGAAGATATTTGAAGGCAACTACATCGTCGCCGTGGAGTTCTACTTCATTTTGATTTGATTCTTTCCATCCTCCATAAAACATGGCCCGGAAATATTCACTATGAGCAGCCAAAAACTCTTTATGCACAGAAAAACGTTCGTTTTGAACAATCAAAACCATGTCTGAGAACTTATCATTTAAAGAAAAATTACTTCTCATATTGGATATAATATCTTGAACATGACCAATTTCTTTAGAGTTTCCCGACGAGGAAACGGAAGAAGTTCCGTCTGGGTGTGGGTAGGAATTGCTGTTCGTAGTAACTAACTCCATAATCGATCGAACGAAGTCAGGTCTAGTTGTAACACAACGCTTTTTAATATTATATTTTTTAACAATTAGTAAGTTTTATATAAAAGGAAATGTAACTACGAATGTCCGTTGAAAAACAGTTCATATACACAAATAGACTATACACTCGATTCGTTTGACATATTATCATCATGTTAGAACGCGAAGCGTCAATATGTGTACTATTGGACGGAGAACAGTACGCTCGATCGTTGGAAGCATTGTCTCGCGCCGACGTCGTCGCGTTATTTTCGCGATGGACAACGACGGCGCCGCGGCGATACTACCAAATTACTACGACGTTCAACGTTCGAGACGGCGATAAGGAAACAACGCGTTACAGAGTCGAATCAGAAGATCCAATCGACGCTATGCGATACTCAAATTTTGAATATCCCGATAATACGATTATTGATAGAAAGAAAACTTTGAGCAGCACGAGGACAGTGTCGGCGCTTCCGTGTTCGACGGACGACTGCAACGAAATCAAATTTGTTGTTCCTCTAGAAGTTATAACCAAAGTGAGTTTGGAAACGTGTTTGTGGCGACAAACTAACGACGCTGAACCTTTGTTGCATTTGGCAGAGCGCGAAATCATTTCTCTTTTCAACGAATACGACGGCTCGGGGCGAGCGGAAAAATGTTGGCGGCGTCTGTGCATCAGTTCGTTTTATCGAGACGCATCCGGCAAATTGTTTACTTTACGTTTATCGTGTGGTTCGTCGAGCAAATATCGAGGCATGGACAGAGCGAGATGTAGCGGGGTCGAAGTGTACAGTGTGGACGTCGAACTCGAGGAAAACAACAACAACGACCAACGTCCACATATTATCGACGCCGCGTCGGCCAAAATCTGGGGACAGACGTGTATGCAAATTTTGCGCGATTTTTGTGAGTGGGGAAACGTCGACGTGGTGTCGGCATTTCGCAACAATTTGCCCAAAACGATCGATTTGCAGGAAAAATTTCCGATTCTCGTGGGAACTTTCAATCGAACAATTCAGTCTACACCACCACACGACGCTATTTTGAATGGTGACGGTTACACTTGCGTATTTGCCGCTCCGAAATGGGACGGTGTCAAGGCCGTAGCAATGTGGCATAACACAGAAATGGTGGTCATCATCGGCGATTCGATTTTGGGTCGACGCGCGTTTGCGCATTCCCCGTTTGTCCGACCAGTGTTTGTTCAACTCGAGATTCATCGTAACCATCAACGACTCTACGACGCACATTCTGCTCGCTTCGTGGTTACCGAAATACTAGCGGTATGGCAATCGCCTGCCGACAATTTGATCGCCGCTTTTCGTGACTTTAAATTTGCACCCGGCGAAGGAAATTACAACAATTCAATATCGTCGACACGATATGATTACGTTCTGCGTAAGTACGCTACTTCTGTAGACGCCGATTCGTCCATTCACATCATAAACATGGTCAATTTGAATCGTTCCGCATATAGTCGTCATTTGTTTACCACTCACGTTAAAGTATCGCCTTCAAACAAAGGCGGCGCCCCGTTCGAAATGTTTAAGCGATACGACGACGTGCAAAATTGTATTGCCCTCGCAATAGAAGCACACACGTGCGCAGGCAAAAATCTCGTTCTCCCGACAGACGGTGCGGTGGCTCTTTGCGTGGAGTACTTGCCCGACAACCCATTGTCAACGCAGCGATGCTTCAAATTAAAAACCGAACACACGATAGAGTTGGCGCTCGAAAAAAGGTTTTGGGACGACGCCAATGAATTGTTGTTTGTTTCACACGACCAAACAGTTTACGACGTAGTTCACGACAACCGGCTCGATGAGCTTCTGCACCAATTACGGAAACGTAAAGAAGTATGCGTCGCCAATCGATACAAACACTGTCTGGACGTCAACATTTCGTTGACGGACATTTTTGAATTTAAAGTTTGTTTCGTTGGAAAATCGTGTCGTTTAATCGTGGTCAACGAACGACCCGACAAATTGATTCCAGACAGAGACTCGAAAATCTCCGATATTGTAACCTACGCAAGATGTCAGTTTTTAATGGGTCCCGATTCAAGACAATGATTTTTCGTAGTGGTTTCAATGGGAAAGTGGTCTTCTACATACATAAAGCACTCGAGATTTTTGCTGCCAAATTCGATCGTTGCACGTAGCGTGCTATTAGACATATGGACAAACTTGAAGAAACCCAGCTCACTGCAACCGACGACGTAACGATTGTCTCGGCGGGACTAAACAATGTCGAATCGCCACACACACTTCAGGTTTTGGCGTCGGTGGCGACGCGCAAACGCAAACAACAATTGATACCGACAAAGGATTACGATGAAGCGCCGCTAAAACAGGCTAGGGAGGAACAGCGATTCGTTTTGGATTGCATTGAAAATGTTAAAAATCAAATCGCCGTGGTCGTAAAAAATTTACGTGACTACAAAATTGTTCTAGACGACGGTGCCTTCACCAATCCATTCAAACGCAATCGCGTTCAAAGAAAATTGGACAATTTTATAATTTACAGCCGTAAAAATGTTTCGAGTGAAAATGTAACGACGTTGTCACCTAGCGACGAGTCTGCGTTTAAAACACTACTGTGTGAACTGACTTTGAGAAACGTAACGTACAAATTTTGCGCGTCCAAGCGTGAATTTCAACACAAAGCTTCAACAACGTTCTACATTTTTAGCTTTATGGATGAGGAACGTTTGTCGGTCGACATTGATTATTTGAGTCGAGCCGTTTTCGAAAAAATGACGCTCAGTCTCGACACGATACCGACAACCAGTAACGTCGTCGCCAGGTTCAGTGTCAACAACGTGCGAACCGCCTTCATCGTCAACTTGCTCGCAAGCGAAGTAAAAATGGATCGAAAATGCAACGCTCGATTTGAACTCGAAAATTGCAACTTTTCCATCACTCAGTTCTTTTCAGAGTACGAAACCAAAGCCAAACAGCTGTTGAAGGATATAGGCTACGATCTACCTATACAACTTGTCTTCTCTGGCCGCGGGTCCAAAAACGGCAAAGACAAGGAAGAAGCCAACGACTATTACTACGCCAAACCGGACGAGGCAAACAAAACGACCACCCTTTGTCGGCGCGCCGTTTGTAGCGAGGGTGTCTTTATAACGGATGGATTCGGCGTTCGTGTTTGTTGCGGGGGAGACGCCAGCGACTCTGATTCAACGACGTCGGCGTCACGAGGAGAGGCGGCAAAAAAAGCTAACGCGATTCGGACGCCGACGTTGGCGCAAGCCATTGTTTATGTTAGGGTCGGCTTTTTTTGTAAATAAGTGCTTATTATCACATTTTCCACATATATTTATTTCTTTGTCTTTTTTTTTTTTTTTTTTCTATTTTAAGGAGAACAAAAAAAATAGCGGAACGGTTAATCTTCCGCTTTACAAATGTAATCGGTGAGGCCCTACCAAAATTATACTACGACATAGGGGGCACGTGAAGCAAATTCTCGCCGACGATACTCCCGATGGTATTAAATTGTTGTTCACTGTCCACTGCTTGAGACACACTCTACAAAAATAATCTCGACTGGCGCAGTGAACACAGACAACGTTACCTTTGTCGTCTGCGTCGATAAGCGGGCCCACATCGACAATGGTCAGTTTGTTGTCGTCGTGAGGAAGACGACAAACGGTCCATTGCCAATTGTGAAAGGCCGCGCATCGTATAGCGAATCGTTTGGTTAATTTGTAGCGTATAAGTAGGCGCCACCACCATCGAGCGTTGGTCCAAAATTGGTGGCGAATGCCGTAAAAACATTGTCCGTTTAACGGGTCTAAACAAATGGCGCAAATGCGATCATCACCACCACCTCCACCGTCATCAAAATACTCTCTAAACCAATTTTGAATTTGCACCGCTCGACGCTCGACAAACAATGTAGTGCCTATTGTCATCAATATGGACGCGATACAAAAAAATCTGACGTCGCCGGTCACTAACGAAACAACAATCGTACAAAAAATTGCGCCCCCGATAGCACCGCTCAACAGCGAATCCATTTTTTTTTTTGTCGCGGTGACAATCTTACACTAAACGTTCGCGGAATACCGCCACTTTGCCGCGACCGATAATGTCGTACAACGAAATGTCGCTCGCTTCCAATTGCTTTCGCACGTCTGTTTCGTTAATGTTTAACGAGATGGGAACAAGAAACCACACCCTGGACACGGTTTCGTTCCCACGCTCAATTACAAACAAACCCACGGTAGCGAGTTTCTCTAGAATTTGGTCCGAGTAGATGATTGACGCAACGTACACTCGATACACGTTATTTCGGTCGATCGTGAATAAAAGCGACTGGATTTGTGTGTCCAGGTGTGTTTCGGGAGCGATAAAAGACGAAGAAGAATCGTCGTCATTTTTTATTTCAATTATCGCGTCGACAAACATATCTAAACACTTGCGTCAATACTCATTTAGCGTAAAGGTGCATTTTTAAATCGCTATAAAATATCAAAAGACCGACATTATCGCCCATTTCTAACAAACCGTGATAAAATTACTTGTATTGTCTTATTTTAGATCGAATGTTTCAATTCGCTGTCGTACATATGACCTCTACGCGGGAAGCAGTGTATAACTGCAACGCTGAAGATTCTATCACACAATATTCATTTAAAAATCGCGAAAACCTTTAGCGTTACATTTTTGGACATGTCAACACACTTTCAGCGCGCTTGCTGTGAAACAATTGCCACACAAACGAAACAATGACTATTCGTCAAAATTGTGAGCGTCCCAACGACATGTGGCTATTGACATTGAAAACTGTAGGAGAAAATGGAAAATAAAAATAAACGATATTTTTTTACAATATTTTATTCGCCCGAATCACTATGACTGGTGTCGCTGTCTCCGTCCGAGGCAAAATGGTCGAAAGTGGACGTCGTCGTATGTTTCTGTAATTTCTTTATCGGCGTTCGTCGCATGTTCTTGTTCATTTGACCAAATTTTCCACCTTTTCGCGCACTTTGCGCTTGGTCCCACACCGCCTCGATTTTTATTCTCTGATTCATGACTCATTCGAATAAGAATACGTTGCTCGTGTGGCGAGAGTCGATATCGGTGTTGAGTTGTAAATTACCACTCTCCCTCAGACAAATAACTACACTCTGAGTTGGACACTATTATTGCTCATATCTTAAGATTACATTCAAAGACCATGTCAATGTAAAGATAAGTGTCACTAATTTACAGATTTTACACTAAACACACTAATAAATGGATTCAAGTTTTACGTCATTATAAAAAATTCTTACTTTATCTTTATCCGACCGTGTTGATACACCGAAAATAATGTCAGATTGCGACAACGGCGTCGACAACGAAAGTATGCCCATAGTAGTTACACACAATTCTTTTATTCGCTTTGGCGATAAAGTGGACAACGTCCGGGATCCGCTCATCGACGTCAAACTAGGCACCTCTTTCGGAATTACAACCCAAGTGCCCGAACATCTGACGTACACGTTTTTGTCGCGCGACGATTTCAATTGGCTCACAAACACGATCCGAAATTTTGCCGAGCTGCATGTGACGGGTTGTTTCAACGAAACTCTCATCGCCAATTTACGGCGACTCATTGTGGACGTTCGTCAATTTGTAGTCGGTGCCTTGTCGGGGTCCGCGGATGGTGTCGAAGAGGGCGACGATGTTTATTCAACCATTCTCGGAAAGCTGTGCACAACTATGAAAACGAACGAAATTGAAACTATGCTCGAACACGCGTGCGACGACGCCGTGTCAATGTTTTACATTTTCGACAAACTAACCCCCTTATCTGAATCGAGTGAAACGATGAAGAAAAGGTTACAAGTGCGAATAGACAAATGTCGGCGAGAAGCAGCGGGTGCGGATTGCCAGGCAACGTTTATCGCGCACATGAAACTATTTGATTTTTTCCTGTTTACATTTCCTAAAATGTCAAGTTCCACGTATATTTTGTGCGTTTTTTTGCAGCAAAGCCTTTGTGGTCGACTCGAATGCGACGAATTGACAGACGAGAAAAAATTAACGGCCCTCGAAAATATTGGAGCCAACCGTTTGTTCATGTTGTACTACAATTGGATCGCGATTAACACGTACTATTGCGTTACGACTATTGTGGCGCCAACGGTAGGTCGAATGCTCTCCGGTCTCGACAACAAAACGTACACACAACTCTCGTCGGCAGCGCGATCCGTTTACTGGTCAGATAAGCCGCGAACAGCCAAAAGTTCCGTCGCGCCCATTTCGTGGCCCGTGTCGTTTGACAAGGAAAGAATGGCCGCCTGGCTGTGTAAATTGGTGCCACAATTGAATTTGAAAAGCGGTATCGAACAACGAGAAAATGAACTCAACAAGTTTCAGCGACAATTTTCGGAAGCGTTTGACCATTGGTTCGCGAATAACGACGACGCGGCTCACACATTCAAGCGACACGGCGGTACGTTTTCAACAATGACGCTATTTGCATTGTACGCGCTTCTGTGCGCTGGAAACAACAAACGCTACATTGTCGAGGATTCGGATTGTGCGTTTTTGTCGGGCGCTTTGTCGCCAGTCCAAACTAACGATTTTTGGTTGAGCTCTTTCGCGGCGCAAACGTTTGGCTTGATGACCAACGTAGACACGTTCAAATTGGCGTCGAAAAATATCGACATTGCCAAATTGTGCGCGACCAGTTCGCCAGACAAATCCGTGTGGATCGACATTTTAAACAATTCAAACACGCGCAAAATGTTGGACCTGTTGTGCCCGTTATCCGCGACCGATAGTAAGATACCAACGGACAATAGTGACGAACCAACATCGTCGTCCTCGTTCGTCGTTTCATTGTTGTTGTCGAAGCTCAACGAAAGGCCGAGAAAACTTAAAATTTTTAAATAATATTCGAATTATGGCTCATGACACTGGTGACGCCGACAAAACCCGAGAGTGGCTTAGAACGCGACTCGAACGCGCGATCCAAACAAAGCGCGACGCGTTGTACGATATTCTCGGGCCCGCGCGTTTCACGTACATTTCGAGTCGCGTCGATCGAGAAGACACGAAAACGGCTTGGTTGTGCGGAAATTTGATTTTCGTCAACAACGTCTTTCGCTTCGAAAACGACCCCATACTATTTTACACCGCCGCCACGTTATCCATTTTCAATTCGGCGTTACTGTCTCCGCTTACGTTAGGCCACGACGTAATGGCTAGGACGGAACCAGTGGACCCGTTTGCTGATCGATCGCGAGTCGCCGAACTGGCGACCGAAGTTCTCTGTTTGGCGTTTTACGCCGTGCACGAGCGCGAGCCTACCGAGTCTGAGTACGCCCGACTTTTTGAAGGAACCGATGCTATTACGAAGCTCGCGTATCCCCGCGGCGTCAAACTGCCCATCGAACCCATTACAGGTGTAGATACCAACGCATTTGCCGCCAATTACGCTTTCAACGGCAAAACGGTGTTAACGGAAATTACAATGTCCGTCAAACAGACATTGAAAAACCTGATCAGCCACATTTTTAACGTCGAAAATGTTGACGACGAAATACTCTACGATCCTGTTTTCTTCCAATTACATTTGTTCAACTCGACGAAAATTGAAAATTACGTCGTCGATTGGGCATCGGCGTTTGGCCCCATGTGCTGGTTTTGGATACACACAACGGCAGCCCGTTGCAAAACTGGTCTCGTCACGCACCGTCTGTACGCGATGCTCGCGTCGTTTGGGTTTGCCTTAATGTGCAGCGTTTGTCGTCACCACTTTAACGATTCGTCTGTTGTCGCCCAAATAAGGCAGATAGCCGCGTCGCCATCATTTCACGAGCTCAACTTGGACAACACCGTAGCTCTGCAAGCGTATTTGCTACATAAAAATGTTTCGACAACGTCCGTGGGAATGGCGACTGACGATGTCGACCAAATTATCGTTGCCGATTATGACGACTGGTGGACGAAATTTGGTGATAAAAAAAAATAAATGTGGATTTGTGTTTTTTTTTTATTTATTCAAATTGTCATCGAGACGACAAGGGTGTATTCGATAGGACAAATTCGTAGAACGAAAAATGTTTACGGTATTTAGTTCCACCGCCGCTGTTGTACATGTTGAACGAAAAAAGATCCGATAGAAGCGAGCAGCGTATGGTGCCGTCTACGGTTGGTTTGAATGTCGAACGGACAAATCGACATAGACGCTTTTTCGATGGAATAGCTATATCGTCGTAGGATTCGAGTGCGTCGGTCGAGTCAAATTGGTCCCGTCGTTGTTTCTCCTCGTCGAGTTGTTTGAACCACGCAGAGTATTGCGAATTTTGCGTAGCCGCGGTCGATGCACAAAATGACAATGTTGCTTTGATCTCCCTAATGGTTTCGGTGTCGACCGTTTGATTGCGCGTCATTGTTTTTCGTTTCAAAGTACGCATGAACGGCGAGGCGATCGAAAAATCGTCGTGCAAAGCCGAAAACGGCGATACAAACGCCTTGAATTGCCGACTTGCCGCCGATTCAAACATTGCCGCTGCACTGTCGTTCGTTTGACGTTGCTTGACGGTAAACGACGGCGCCACCATTTTGTACGTCGGGGAATTAAAAAGTTCAAACAGCAGTAAACATTCGAATAAATTATCGCATAACATCGGTTCGTTGCGAACGGCTACGACGTATTCGTAAAACGTTTCCATATACGTCGGCACATACTCGCTTTTTCGATTAATCGACGCGAGGCCATCGAGAGCTGTGTATACGCGTGGAAATTTTTTTTCGATGTAGCGTACAATGTCTACGGCGTGTCTGACGAACGTTTTCATTTCAAATTTCCCATCGACGGTGTCGCTATTGTTGTTGTTGCCCCCTCGTAACAAATCAATGGTCGAAACGAGCTCTTTCAGTGCCAACGCAAATTTGTCATAGCTCGATGACGTCAAATTGTACTCATCAATTACAACACCGTCCAGAATGGCAAAAATTTGTTTTTTTTGAAACTCAGTCACGTCAGACAGATTTGTCAACATTTTGCGCACAGATTCAATCGTCAACGGACGATGATCGTCGCTCGACTCCGCAGGCTCACTCTCAGTGTCGCTATCGTTTTCGTTAAAATTGTCATTATTTGTGTACCTAAAATCGTCGCCGTTATAATCGTTCATGACAAAGGTGGACGGTCGACGTTCTTACTCATTGGAAAGTCGATCGATCAGGAAAATAAGGAATTATCTTTTGAAGAAAATCACCAAGCGCGTTGTTTAGTTTGTTTGTTCTTTTTCGAATGACGGCGGCGATAACCGTGAAAATGATAAACAATACGGTAAGGACTGTTAAACAACGAGCGACACGATTGTGATACAACTCGGAAAACGAGTCGGACCACGTTTGTGACAGTGCGGTCGTCATTGGTGCACTTGACGGCATGCTGATACCCGTTCCAAACGATCTATTTGTAGTAGTCATGATGAGCAAACGTAACTGATTTGTGATCGTGTGTTGTGAAAAAACTTGTTCTTACTTACATAGGGGCAAAAAAATAAAAATAAAACAATGACTCAAACGACCCGTTTGTTGACGTAAAAATTGTCCACTTTCCGTTTGAGGTCGTTCACGAGCTGTCGATAGTTTGCGTCAACGGCATTTTCGACGCGTCGTGTATCGCAATTGGACGGCCATATGAGATAATCGGTCATGGACATGACAACGTCGTATTGCGCCGCGTCCAAATTGCGATCGTTGTCGTCGATAATGACAAACGGATAGGACAAAGATTCAACGCTCGAAAGCAACTTACGCACGAGCGTAACCGGTTTTTTGTATTTTGGCGGGTATCCGTGCGCCGATATAGTGTCGCACGTTATAATCAGATCGGGTCTGAAGAAAGATAAATCGTGCGACATCAGGTCACGCATGTAATGGTCGTTGGCGTGCGTATAAATGACGAGAACCGACAAATAGTCGCGCCAACTTGAAAGTAGATTGTAAAATTGTTTGGCCGATGGGTAAGGTTTGTCGTGAGAATCCACCAACGTGTAGTTGACGTCGATGCACAAAACGGCACCTTTCGAAAATTGACACCGCGATTGCGACGGTGACGACAATCTATTTGGACGGTGCGCGGAAAGTAAGAACTGATCGTCGTCACGATTCATTTCATCGTCATCGCTGGCATACATTGCGTCGTCTTTTCCGAGTCGTTGTCGTCGCACAGCGCCATTGGGTTGTGAGGAAACAAGTTGAATAGGATCGTTATTGTTGTGCGAGCCACGATGAGCGTCGGTCAAGAATGTGTACGTTGACGGATACATTGTCGCCGTCAATACGTTTTGTTCTTATCAATTATATATCGGCGATTGCGTGACGACGTTAATCGGGTTGTATTTTTCAAGGTCCATTCGGATCTGATTGCCGCCTTGATTTATGGCGATTATTTTCGATTCGTTGTACATGTCTTCTGCAACCGCACCTAGCAAGGCTCGTTCTGTTTCGCCGACGATAAGTATGTCCATAAGACCGGTTTTTTTTGTCATCTCTTTTGTTTGGTGCAACATCTTTTCCGTCGGTGGCGCAACAAGCACTGGGCCGCGAACTACAAACATCAGGAAGGGTATTTTTTTACCCTTATTGTACGTGTCGGATCGATAGTAGGTATTCCGTGATTTGTTAGCCATTTTATCGTTATTCAAAAACGTCGGCAAATCATACATAATCACCGAAATGGCCGCCGGCGCCGCGTACATTACCTGTGGTGTGGTTGGGTTAACGGAGCATATCGCGGTGCTCGGCAAATAGTACGCGAGATAGCGAACGTCGTACAAACAAAAATTTTCCAATGTTAATAGCTGTACTACATCAGGAGAAGTTTCGACATATACTTTCATGTTGGGATCAATTTGAGTCGCAGCAACGTACTTTAACGTTGTAACGATTTTCGATCGCAACACTTGCGTGATGGATTGCTCGTCAAATAGTAACGCGCTGAGGGCCTCTGCAAAGTGTTGTTTGTGAACGGCGTGTATAGCGTCAATAATGTATTCCTTCTTTTTCAAGGAACCAATGGCCACGGCCAACGCATGAGCGTTCTCCCTCTGCGTTTCGAGAAAAATCGGATACAGAGAACGCTTATCAGTCGATTGTTTTTTTTCATGCTCGTAGCGTTTGGTCACATCAATAGCGTAATTGATGGGAATATTATCGTTGGCGCGATGGCACGATTCACACACGGCCCCAAACGCGACAGCGTCGCATTTTGAATGTTTCCCTCCTTTTTTGTCATGTAGTAGGCGAACCAAAAAGTCGACGCAAGTGTACTCGTACAACGGTGGGCCGATAATTTCCGGATTGGCTTCGTACTGTTTGAAAAATTCCGACAGAGGCGTCAAGAGTTCGTTTTTAAAACAATAATCTGTGCTTTCAGTCTTCGAATGTATCAAATGAGTCATCTTGTCGTTTGTATTTGCGTGACACAATTTTATAAGAAACTAGCAAACGCGCGTAGTTCTTATCACTTTTGAAGTAAACGAGTCTTATAACAACAGCCGCGACGTGCGTCGATTGTTTTAAACCGTCATGTTTTCCAATCGGAAACCACGAAAATACTACACCGTCGACGAAATGTACAACTACAATTTTTTACGTCGGCCGATGGACACGCGAGCAGGACACGGCGCCACAATTGACGAACGCCGACACATTGACGACCTGTACAAACGGTACGATATGTACTCCACATTTGGCGACATTTTCAATTCGAAATATTTGAACCGAACCATGAAAGAAGAACTCATGCTCGCTCTCGATAAGGCGACGAAACGCGATCCCAAAACGGTCAAAGACAGTCCCGAAATACGAAACTATGTCAACTGTTTCTCACACGTCATCGATAAATGCAAAACGCTCAACATGTACTCGACGTACACGTTGGGATTTCTCAAGCTTGTCACCGGGCGCGTCGTTTCAAACGAACTGGTGACTAACTTCATTTTTCAGGTTCACCGCGAGGCGGGTAAAATTACCGACAAAGATTTAAACTTTTTCATTCGTCAGTACGCAGTGTCGCGGCACGCGTTTGTCACGGCCATGCGAACCGTTGATGACAATTCTTCTGACAGCAAATACGAGCGGTCCGAAATGAACATTTATGCGCGAAAAGTTGTTAAATCTGTGCTGATTGTTTTGGCGCAGAACGTCGAAACATATTTCAATGACACCAACGATAGCAACTGCAGTACGGAAGGGTCCGTTTCGACAGATTTAATGCGTCAGTTTGACGACGTCATGACCGCTATAAACACGAACGGCGTCGATACGACCAGTTTCGAGCAAAACTTTGCGCGTGTAACTGAAAGTTTCTTCGACGAGAATCCCAATTACAATTCCGACTCACCGGTTCGTCCGTTTGATGATTCCGACGGAGACGACCGGATTACTGTTGTTAATGGCGCGCAACGTGACTCGGAAATTGAGTTTGACGACGATGATGATGATGACCCGGCAATCGAGAACGACGTCGTCAACTCGGCAACCAAAGTCTCAATCGAAATAAAAGACGGCTACGGCGTGTCAACCCAAGATGATGAAGCGTCAGCCTCTACCAAAGAGAACGACGCCACCCCCGATGCCGTCAACACCTCACCCGAAAAAGAAAACGGTTTCGGCACGACAATCGACGATGAAAAGGGACACGCGTTGGATGTTTTCTTCAAACACAAATTTAACGACGAGACAATGCACGTCAACTCGACAACGAAAGACTCAATAGAAATAAAGGACGGCTACGACGCGTCAACCGAGGATGACGAAGGGTCTTCTATCCAAGAGAAAGACGCCACCTCCGTTGCCGTTAACACCTCAACCGAAATAGAAGACAATTTCGGCACGTCAATCGACGATGAAAGAGGACACATATGGGATGTTTTTTTCAACAACGAATTCGACGTCGAGGCAATGCACGTTAACCAATTTCATCTGGCAGACACCATCGTCGAGGAAGGTGGCGACACGTACACTCCCCATGCCGTCAACGGCTCAACCGAAATAGAAGACGATTTCGGCGCGTCAATCCACGATGAAACGGGACACACATTGGATGATTTTTTCAAACACGAATTCAACGTCGAGGCGATGCACGTTAACCAATTTCATCTGGCAGGCGCCACCGTCGAGGAAAAGGTTGACACGTACAACGAAACAAAACTCAAAAGCAACACTGACCAGGTCAAAGTTGCAATTGTAGTAAAAACTGAAGAAAAAAAAATGTTGGGCGTCGACGACAAAAACATCGACGACACAGAAAAAGACACAATTGTCGACGGTATTGCGAGACTTTTTGGAGACGTAGACAGCACGACGGACAAAAACGTTATCGCCGTTGAATAACACGTCCCATCAACATATTTGTCGAAAAATGAAATAAAAAAAAAAACGCACAATTTATTCTACTTTTTTACATATATTTTATTTATAGAGACGATTTGACACAATCCATTCTTCGACGATACATGAAACGCGAGATTTGTGTTCAATTCACAGTAGATTTGACGTAGCTATCAGCCGCGCTCATTTTATAATTATTCTTTCTCGGTCAACAAATTTGTAGTACCTATCTAAATGGTTGAGAGTGGTCCTGGGTTTTTTTTTGTGGAACGTTGCACTATTCTTCTCAACAGACTCATGCTGAATACTTGGCGACTCGAAAAACGTGCGACGGAAAGAGCAACTCGTCAATTTTGTCGCACAAATCTTTGAAACTGTCTGAGTAATAATTGTGGTACGGAAAACGTTTAGTGAACGTCGCAAAACGTCGCTCGTCGAACGCAATTACAATGTGACAAAGATGAGTACGCGAATTGATTAAAATGCCGTACAAAGAATCGTCGAGTAGGTATCGCATTGTCATTACGATGCTCCGAAACGCTCGCGATTTCTCCGAATAACAACAGTTGATGTAGCCGACGACGTACGGATACGCTTTGGCCAATTCGTCGGTCATGCTCGGACGAACATTCGCGACGGGTAGCGCAAAGTAAATGTTTATCGGTGGTGTGCCCGTCCACAGAGTGAACGTTTGATTAACGGTAATGATGGAATTGGGCGTCAAACTAAATGTACGCAACATTTTGGACAGGGGTTGCTCATCAAAGTCAAATTTGTAAAAAACTGATTCGCGTGAATCGTCGACGTCGTCCAACTCTTCTGTCGCCCGAATTGCGAATCGCAGGTATATGCTTGCAATCTCCGCCATTTTGTTTCTTAAACATTCTTTGGGCAATGACAACAAATATTCTCTTGTATACACCTTTTCACACGCGTCAATGTGTATTTGCTTGGACGTTGGTTCGTGTTTGAAGATTTTACACACAGAGTCTATTGTAGAGATGTTGACGCGTCTCAACGACAAAGACAAAGTACGCGACGAGTCTTACAATTGACGATACACTTCGGTGCACGTTTCGTGTCCACCCGGACGCGTTAAGGTATTTGAACTATTCGTTTGTCGTTCAACTCGATGGACGTAGACAGCAATTACGAAATCACGGGTACGAAACGTCATACGACACTTAACGTTACGGGCAGGCGTCCATTTCGACAAATAGCGTCGAAATGAAAAATCACTCTACCGGCGTCATGTTTGGTACGGGTATTTGCGCGGTGTACCAGGCCTGTTACCCCCACGAATGATAGTATCACACATAACTGTGCGTGGTGCGTAAATGCTGCCCGTAAAATTTGATCAAAATTTCGCGTTACGGGCAGCAATTTAACCGATGTTTTATCCCACTAGTGCAAGAGTTGGGATAACGGATGTTTGGGAGCGGGTAAATCGGAAACGTTACGGTCAATGTTACGTGTACCATTCCGCGTCGTCTACTTACACCAGAGCAAGAGGGTTAAAGACTGTGTTACCGGTCAACGTACCACGTGCGGAATGTGCGGAAAAGGTTTAAAATTTGGCGACGGCGCCACACTTACGCATTGATTATAGAACGGATCTGTGCATGCGAACGAGCTCGTGTTATGGCGACGTAACGATCGAGAACACTCATACCGAGCGCGTCAATGTAAGCCTTCTGGTGGCGTGAAAGTTCCATTCCTTGAAGCATAAAATTGGTTTCGACAATTTTGGGTCGTAGAATCCGTCGGTCATTTTCTTTTGTGTCGCTGCAGTCCGAATCGTCGTCACAAGAGCAGCGACAATTGTCATCGCTGCTGTTGTCTTCGTCACAGGTATTTCGTCGCCATTGGAGCCTGAACGATGGATTCATTGTTTCGTCGTCGCCGTTGCAATACACGAGACAATCGACGCCAGTCAAAGTCGTTCGTGCGTCGTTACATCGAAGGGTCGCAATTTTTAAAGTCGTTCCGTTTATGAGTTCCGGTTTGAAAACTGTAGCCGTTAGCGAGTAACGCATTCCGACGATCAACATGTACGGTGCTGCACGCGACCGAACAATACAATCGTCAACGACAGAGCGTGGGACACCTCTCGCTATAAGTGCATTGTACAACGCCATTCCAAAGCGTACGAGCAGACGGTAGCAATCTCGATTGCGCGAAACGATGATTTTGACGTCCACTTCAAACGAGTCAAGCGTGCTGCCAGCAACGGCGTCTGCATAAGCGTCAAAAATGTGCGTTGCGTCAATGCGAACGTCGGACGCGTCGGTTTTTATGTCAACATAAAACTGAACGGCAGCAGCCTGAGCTTCTTCGTCGTACGTATCGGTCGGCCATTTGGAAAGTAATTGGCGAAGTGGATCGTCAATGTTGACGCTTTCGACGCGAAAAGATTCAGTTAACGTAAACATCAACATGGTGCTGTCTTCTGGCCGTCGAATGGTGCGTAGAACGTCGCTAAAATGTAACGAACCGACCCAGGCGTTTCGATCGACAACACCTATGGGCGTATCGGTTCTGATCAGACGATTCATTTCGTATTCGGTGAACGGGGCACCACGACTACTTTCGTTCAGTGGTTCGTATTGTTTGGCTGTGCCAATGGGAGTCAATTGGTCGACGCTACCACATAAAAAAAAAACGACGTCGCGCTCCCGAAACAAATGTACGATGATCATGACCAACAGCGTCAACGTGCTCGGATGAACGAGTGCGTACTCGTCAATGGCAATAGAGAGTGGTGGTTGCCATCGTGTCGTTTTGGCTGGCGCTGGCTTCAGTTTGTCCAAGCGAGGTTCGTATCTGTTGAGAAACGCGTCGAGCACAGAAAAAAATGTCGCGTCTGGGGTTTCGACTCGTCGGATAGAGTTGTTTTCGCCGCCACTGAGACTGTAAAAAACTCGTTGTACACTCGAAAACCGAACGCGTCCGAGGTCAAACGACCCGTGCTTGAAGTCGTCCAAAATTGACGTATCCGCAATCGTCGTCACAATTTTGTCGATTGAGCGTGCGATGGCGTTGATGTTGTTTAGTTTGTGTCCGAAACAATAGACTAGTCGTCGGGCTCGAACGCTTTCGACGAGGAATCGTTTGAGCAGCATACTTTTGCCACAACCACTTTTACCGTCGACAAAAATATACGAATGACGGGCGGTTTGATTTTTCAGCAACAGTTTCATGGCCCTGTGTACTTGCAGCTGTTGCGTCGAAAGTTTGGCCTCGAAGGCGTTGTCGTTGAGTGCGTGCACCGGGTGACATATTTTGATTTTCTTTGTCGGCCTCTCTTCCTCTTCGCATTCCACCAGGAAAGTTGATGCGACGTCACGGTCGAGCCACCGGTCGTCTATCCCGTCCACCAAAGACAAATCGTCAACCGTAAACGAGGGGTACGGCGATTCCGAGTCGGTCGTCATTTTTTGATCGATAAATTCGAACGTGTCCACCGTGTCGACGCTCATTGTTTGAGTGACCGCATGTGTCGCGCAACACGCTTCAAATATTAATCGCCACTACGACGTGGAAACGTGCTCCCTTGCGACGTATCGTTGTTAGACGACGAGGCGACAAGATCTCGAATCATGAGCGTCATTTCTTGAAGCCATGATTTGTGCAATTGCGTCAATGCGTTTACGTTGGACCGTCGAGCGACGCGACGTTGTCTCAATTCTTCGACACTGCGCTTGGTGTTCACGGTCGTCTGCAGTTCGTTTGCAAAATCGACATCAACGTCAAATTCTTCTCGGTCACCGACGCGCGACTCGAGTTTGTCATGGATGAGAGCGCGGACAAACTTCATCCAATTGAACGTGTACGTGACGACGGGCCGGCGACAGCAAACGGAATGAATGTACGAATTGTGTTGGCCAAATAGGCATTTAGCAACGACGTACCAGAGACGCGTTCCCGGATCGTTTGACAGAGATTTAAACGCGCACGCGAAATGTTGATCGACGGCTCGTTGCGAACACGACAATCGTCGCGCAAACAGTTTGTTGCAATACATATTGTCGGGTCGCGATCGAATCAGCGTTCTCGAATCTATCATTTCAAGTTGAGACGCGTATCGAACGGTAAGATTTCGAATTGTGCTTAAAATGAGATCGCCGATTCCTATCGCCATGTCGTTGATTGTGTCGCTGAATGTAATGGGCCGAAACAAGACAAACGCGTGATCGTCGACGAATCTTTGCCAATAGTCGATAATGTCTTTCGGCAGTCGCCAAAACATTGTCCGATTACGAGGCACGTAGTTGGTAATATGAAACACATTGCCGTCGCCGGGCCATTTAAACGGTGAACTTGTGTACGAACATTGTAGGGAAAATGGAGCGAAATTGGCGCACCGTTTGCGCATCGATTCGTTCCAGACGGAACCTTGAGGTGATTGAGTAAACGTCGTCGACTCGAACCGATGAATAAACGTTCGTCTGTGTCGATTTTCGTCGACGTCCTCTTCGCCGTCGTTTTTGTCGATTGTCCGAGCGTCGGAAGTTTCGGTGATTTCGTGGTCAATTACAGACACCAACGTGCATCTTCTCGATCTATGAATGGGAATTGATTGGGCAAACGGACAGGGTGGATTCACAGAGTCAGAAGAAGACATGACGATACGACGCTTTCGATTAAATCCAGGGAATTTGTTAAAACGAGCTTGTGGTGATTGACTCTAGAATGTTGAATTGCTTTCGAAAAAAGCACAAAATAAAAGGACAGTCTAGAACGCTGTTGGGGACGCGCTTCGTGGTTATTGTTTTCATCTTTACTCTTACCATCCAGTCGCCGCAGTATGGATGCACGTATAGAGTCATCCAAGGGGGCGCTGCACGTATAATCTACGGTTCCGTCGCCAATACATTCAATTGTTTGTTTCTTCGAACTCTGCGGCACGAAAAACGAATATTTATTGACAGTGGGTGTTGCGTAGATGTACACACAGCGCATACGTTGCTCAGGGTCGCAGCGATCAGTCACAAATGAAACGTTCTTTCCATCGCGACGATACATCATACTAAATTGTGTGCCTTTGTTTGCCCAAACCGTCGAGTGTCGGCGCAACAGGCCTCTGATGGAATCGAAATTCAACAATAGATAATTCATTTCTTGACGCGAAAACAACACCGACGTTTTGTGTCCATTCAACCAAGAGATAACATTTGTCATGCAGCCGGCAACGGGCGGTGCGATGGCAATGTGGGCCATGATTGTGACGCCATCCAAGTCGTCTTTGTTGAGGGTCAAGCATTTTTTAACAACTTCGTATCCAAACGAATGCGAAACTATAACGTACCGCCGCCCCACATTGCCTTTGTTTTCTTCTCGACCATCGGCGACACTCTTTACCAAAACAGTTTCTCCAAAGACATTTTTTTCGCGATCAAACACAATCTTGGACGGAGACGAAAATTTGTGATGAACTAAAAACGACATCAAAGCGCTTGCCGTGTTCAAAGCGTCGTTTCGCCAATCGTAGGGAAATAAAAGAAGATCGCACGAATATTTGTGCGCTATTTTGTCGAGACGGTCGATAAACACACCATATTCCGGGGCAATTTTGAAGACGCCAAAAAATAAGTTTATTTCGCAAATTATTCCGACCGAAGTCGAATTGTCCACCTGGGCAAAATTTCGTTGGGACGCCGCCCTTTCAAAATAGTCAGTGCCCAACGTACCGTTGACCAATAACGACCGTAACGCTGCGTCGTTCGGGGGCCACACGTCTTTACAAGCGCTTCCTTTAATTCCAGGTACGAAAACAATGGTCGTTTTGTGTCGAGGAACCATAACTGTCGAGTAGGGTATATCAATGAGGAAAATGTCTTATGTTCTCGTCTTTTTTTGTTTGTTGGACACGTTTAGTGCGCGTCGTTTTTCAACGAAATTTTCGTGCAAACGAAGCAATTCGTCCAATTGTGGTTTGGTCATTACCAATGATGTATCGGGCGGCGCGCCGCTCATTTTGATATGCGCATCGTACATGCAGTAGCTTTTAATGATGCCGTCGACAGCGCGCGATGGAATTACGTTGGCTCGATTAAATTCGTCGTCGGCGGACTTTGCATTGACTAGGCTGGGCATCGAATTGGCGAGCATAACCATCTTGCCGGCCGTGTCGTACTTGAGTTTGGTAATTTGCGGCATCTGAATTGTGTTGAGTAACCAATGATGAGTGGGTGCTTTGACGCCAACAATTTTGTATCCCACAAATTCATCGCGCACAGAGTACACTTTCGCGATCAAAAATACGGGCAACACGTGTCCCATCTCGAGCCATTGCCCGTACACAGAACGAGAGATTAAGGTGCAATTATTAGTCAACAAACAGCCCGACAAACTATTTGCGTAAGCGCCGCATTCGAGCCCTCGTTTTGCTTGTTCGGCCGTGAGAAAATGGCCAAAGCTCTTGTCATCTTCCTCGTCGTCACACAACCGCGTCATCAAATTATTATACTCAATGTCCTCGTCGGTCATTCGAACGCGCAATTCGCCCGATAAATCAGACACGAGTGTCACTCCTTTTTGTCCGTTTTTAGTCGCCAATTTCGTACCCGTAAACGTTTTGTACTTGAATTCGCAATACAGAGACGCCATGTATTTGCGTTTGATGTGTGTGCGTCGTCGCGAGTGATCCTCCCTTAAACGATCGACGTAAGCGCTAGACACGAAAAGGTGCGCGCAACTCGAATCACAGTCGTCGAACAGCGGGTGAATTTTCGTTTCGAGCGCGTCAAACCGCAAATACTCTCGTCCGGGTTCAGATCCATCAACGAGTTGTAACAAGTAGGGATTGTTTGATACTACATACAATAGCATGTCGCCATTGTCCGCGACAAAAATGTTAATTTTTTTGAAATTCTGAAACCAAATGTGCGCCTTCACTTTGTCAGCATCGACGCGACAATCAATTCTATCGCTGTCGGTGGGGTCGCATTCGTCGTCATCGTCGTCGCTATCACTGTCAGCCGGAAAATTTTCGTCAAAATCAAAACGGCAATCCTTGTTCGAGTCGTCGAACGCATTTTGAAAATTTTTTATTTTTCCCACGACAAACGCGATAGTGGTTGGTCGTCGAGTCGTTGAATCTAGTTCGAGCACAAATACGCGCTCGGATCCGTCGGACGTGTTGACGATAAATGAATCGTTGTATACGTACGCGTCGCTTTCAGATCGCGGAGACGGATTGCGAACGTAGAAAAAATGCGCCGGTACGGTAATGAGCCAATCACCGAATGCCGTATGAAAGCCAATAGTGGCTCGCGATACGGTTGTCGGACAACTCAACGCCGCGAGCGCTCTACGCTTGAGCTCGTCACAGTTTCCCGAATCGTCCAAAAGCGCCGTCAAATTGTAATCACTTTTCCCGACGGCGGCGGCGTTTAGTGTGATACAGGACGACGGCGACGGTGCCAATGTATCACAATCGTCGCCCAAATACAGCGCAGTTTTACAAATTGTAATGGGAAACGTCAATCGGTAGTCTTGAGCGCGCGGAACCGACGTTTTGAAACATTTGAAGCCGACACCGCGCTTAGTTGGTAGCGTGTACGATGTAAACGAGTCACACAATTTCGAATAATTGGAAAAAAAAATCCGGTCGGCGTTGTATTTGGCAAGCACGTCGTTCACGCACGACACGATGCGCTCATCGTCGTACGCGTGCTCATCCGCGAGATGATGCAAATGACCGAGCACGAAGCATAGATTTTCAATTTCGGCACGCGAAGTTTCAAAACGTCGTCCGATCAGGTCGAATCTATTTGTGGGCACGCCCTGTATAAAATGAACGTACACAAATCCCTTGAGACGGTCATTGACTCGGTGGTCGTTGACGTCACGTACGTGGGTCGTCACGTGGGTAAACTGGGACACGTCGGTTTTAAGACGTTCCACGATGTCGAGGTAGCAATCGTGTTCGGAAAATGGATCGATGGCAAGCGCGTACGCGGTGACAATGTTGCTTACGACGAGCTGAAAGTAGGGACGATCGCCTATATCATCTTTGAGACGAATAAAATGTTTAGGCGAGTTTTCTTCGATGTGTCTAACAATATCGCGTTCGAACATGTGAACGTGTCCATACGATATGAGTGTATTTTCGGTAAAATATAGTGTTTTACCCGAATTGCGAATCGATCCAAACCATTGCGTGTCAACAAATCCCATCATATCGGGCGTCGTAGATTGCACAGTCGTCGAGTGAATGTTTTGTGGTCGGTTGAGTTGAGCCATGTGTGATTCGAAGGGGATCAAATGTGGATATGTTACCGGTTTGAACAGAGACGGCACATCGTTCGCTATAATTTGCGCACTCTGCTTTGTTTTGTTCGTGTGATGTGATGAACCCGCAATCGTAATTCTCTCGGCCGTAGACATTGTTTCGGGCGGTAGTGGCACCTTCCGTTTCGCTGCCAAAGTCATTCGCTGAGAAATAGTTTTAATTGCCACGTCACGTCGTGTTCTGTTCACCTGAGCGTGTCTGTCCTTGTGGTAAGATTTAGTTAACGGAATTTTACCAGTAAAAATACCATAATAGGTGGCGCCGCCGTTACCAGGTCGAAGAGTTTCGAGTTCGTCGAATTTGTTCTCGACAATTTGTACGTAGGACAGAAATTTGCGGTTTTTAAAACTGTCAAGCGAAAATGCGCGCCGAGTGACTGTAAACATGAAGCTTGCGTATAAATTGGGATCAAACGAGTTGATCGCCGTGAGTCGAAGCAATGGTGAGCCGCACAATATTTCTCCTATGTAGGTCGCCAACGTTTCTGTGGTAAATCCGCCGAGTACTTTTCCTGATCGATTTTTTATTTGTAATGAACTGTTGTCTAAACGGTCGTATTCACAAAAAAACATGTGTCCACGATTGAATTCCGTATCCGTTAGATAAAAAATGATGTACCCCTGAGCGGGCGCTTTGTGGCATATATTGTTCATTGTTTCCGAGCGAAACACTGGACAGTAAAGGTTGGGGCTTACGACACAATTGGCTAGCACGTGTCTCATTTTTGCAAATTCCGATGTGTATATCAAACGCAACAAGTTGTCTAATTGACTGCCGTTGAAACATTTCAGGAGTTGGTTGAGGATGGAACACTCGCTCTTTGATCCAATAACGATCGGACATTGGGCGTGAACGTGCGTCACATTGTCTTCGGCGCAAGCTGCGTAGCAAAGTCCGTGTTCGGCAAAGTACGTGTATAACGGCTTAACGTCATCTGGTCCACGAACACAAAATATCGAATCGTTTGATATGAGCGCTTCGATAAAAACATATGTCGGCGATTGGTTGCAAACGACGTAACGACAGGGGCCAGTACTTTTTCGATACGGAAATTCGTGCTGAAGGTAGTTGCAAATTTGCATCGAACTCGAGTTACGCGCACTGGGGACGTTGGCAATGAATGTGGTGACTTCGGCACGTCGGTCCAAGTCCGCAACGTCTCGGAACATATTTCTGACGGTCGTCTTCAACAATCGACTGTTCAAATTGCGTATTTGAAAATAAACTTATTATTATTATTATATTAGTGACGCGTTATTTGCTCTACTTTGTTTGACCGCGACAAAATATATTGCTGCCGAAAATCAACTGCTGTATCGTTGGCGTTATACACGCAATTGAATTAATTCTCCACTATTGCAGCGGTGGAATGTAGTAGTAAACCTACTACTACATTCAAATCAAATGAATCACATTGTTCGCGCTCAAAATAGGTGCGCATCTGTACACCTCAACGCCACCACCCTCGTCGGGTAAATCGCTCCGAGTGGTGCGTCACCAAATCTGCGTTCAACGTTCTTATGTCCTCAAAATTAAGAAAGATGTTTTCACAATTAGTTAAATCAAGAGCGCCGCAAGACTGGGACTCGATACCGAGCAGTATTCCGGTGTCCAAAGTCGATAAGCGAGATGTACACACCGCCATTGTTTGCCGCCTATTGAGAGAAATGGTAAAAGATATGACAATGTCTTCGGATAATCTTCGGATATTGCCTGGCGACAATGTAAATATTGCGTCAATGTCTTCGGATAATTTGTTATTATTGTCTGGCGCGTTCGACGACATGGTCGAGACGCTAGTTTCGATGGATTCCTGGTCAAACATTGCCAAATATCGTCTGTTTCTCGTCTCGCTGTTTAATTTCATCAATCGAACGTTTGGTCATAACGCCTATAAAAGCATTCACAAATCAGACGAAACTCTTTTAGGCGTCCTCGACATTCAATTCATTCCGGCCATCATTGTCGTGCTATTTTTTGCTTCGGAACCGAAAGCGCCCCTGACGAAAGTTCGTGACACTGATAACGATAAAGATACAAATCAAATTGCGATGATAACCAAGATTGGGGGTGACCTGGCAGTAGTTGCATCTAAAGTTGCTTCCAATCAAAACAAACTGAAAAACATTGAACAACCGACGCGGTCAATTGAAATAACGTATCCGCGCGTACACAAACGAAAAGTTTGTGACAATAGTGATAACGATAAAGATACAAATCCATATGCCACGATAACGAACATTGGTGGTGACCTGACAGCAGTTGCACCCAAAACTGCTTCCAATCAAAACAAATTGAAAAAAATTGAACAACCGGCGACGCCAATTGAAATAGTTTGTCCGCGCGCCCGCGGCAAAGTTCTAGATGCGCAACAGCAATCCTCTGGAGCCGTCGTTTTATCAACTACACGCCGGCGACGCCATCCCGATAGCGATGAAACACCCAATGCAACACGGCGAAAAATTTCTAATCATGCTGTTGGTGAAAATGAGGGAAACTACGCAAACAGTGATATGGATTTTGACGATATAACAGACGATGATATGGATTTTAACGATTAAACGGACTACACAGACAATTAAAGATTTTTCTTCTAGGCATTTTTTCATGTTTATTTATTTGAGCCCAATTGTGTCGTTTTACGCGGAAAAAAATAAACGTTTTGTGGACGATAGCAAAAAAGTGGTCGATGGCAACTGAAGTAATTTTTGATGTCGATCTTGTTTATATGTTTTGCGAAAGTAGCAATGTCGTTCCGTCTCGTGTTTCTCTGTGTCAAGTCGGTCGGTCGTTACACAGTAAAACACTTTACACAAACGTAGTCTAGTTGGGATCATATAATGGATTTGATCGAAGCTGTTGTTCGCGACAATAAAAAGGGGGAAATTTGGTTGAATGCAACAAACGTCGGAAAAGCTATCCAACTAAAGAGTATAAATAGAAGCCATTGTCATAAATTCTGGAAGAAATATTGGTCCGAATTCGCCAATTGCATTACCTACAATTACGTACCATTCAAGTTGTACGAACGGTCCGAGGTGTTTATTCATCCAAATCAAATTATTTATTTATGCGGCGCCAATGTTCAAAAGCAAATTTTGTCGATCCGAATGGAATTTGTCAATTGGTTGACAACAAACATGTTATGGTCTAGGACGAACGTAACAGCGTTGACTGGGACACCTTTGTACAATACCATTCCTCAATACTCTCCAATCATAAATACCTACAAAACGCTGCCAGAATTTGAGACCCAAAATCGAAAGTCGTCAGTTTATTTTGACAGTTCAATGTCGACAGAGTTTGTACAAGCGCCGCAATCGTCTTCAATGTCTGCGTCTACTGCTCCTTTGTTGACGTCTTTGGAAATGAGTGTCGATGGTTCGTATACGTATACGCCGACATCTATTGCGGCACCCACTTCCGTATTACCACCTTTCTCGACTTTTATGAATAAAAATTGACGTATTATTTTTTTAAAAAAATTTTTTATTTCAATTTATATAGGTATTGGGGATACTTTATAAGACTACGGGGCGCAACCATAAGGACGATGAATCAAAAATTGGATATATCCAGTTATCTGAACGCTATGCGTCTGCAATTCGAATCTATAGTGTCCAAATACCAATTGACACAAACTCAATCGTCGACTGCGCTTGCAATCGTAGGGCAAAAATACGAGTTTGAGAAACCAACGATTGCCAAAGATAAAGACGGTAATTATGAAATTAAAAATTTCTATTACGAAGCGACAGCAAATTCTACTAGTTTTCAGGTAACATTCATCAAACCCAACGCAAATTACGTCAAATTGTGGAGACAAATGTACGGCGACTCGCATAGCGGAGACAGGGGAGGCGTCTTTGTGTTGAAAAACTGCTTTAAAAAAAATGTTCACCTCGTGTACGATTACGTATTATGCGTTGTTAGTTACGAAATGGACCAAACTCTAGAAGCGGCCGCGAGTACAGTTTTTGTCGGTGTTATCGGTGATGAAACTATCGTTCCGTGTCATCTATACGTTATCAAGCCCAGTAAGTTACCGTCTGTGCTTCTATACACCGAAGGGGCAAATACTGTCAAAAAGGTTCTGGTTGGATTCTATCCAAACAAAGACGTTGAAAAAAGCCTCACCAAATTGCCCGCATTCATATTCTTTGCTTTTGGAGTCGTATCGGTTCTTTCCAAATTAAAATAATCGGCTCCGAATTTCGAGTTTGTGTTCACTACATCATGAAATTTGACGTTTATTACACGAACATATTAGTAGTATATAAATTGGGGATTCTGGCACACTGTCTCTCCCAAAGGACGAAAAAAAAAAGTCGAACACATCTGTGAGCCGTTTTTCGTGAATTTTGGGTCGAAAAAATATCGCGCACGTGTGGGAGCCGTTTTCCATGAATTCTGGGTTAAAAACAACCAATGTCTACGCCACCAACGTCTATGTCTATCGAATTTGTTCACCAAACTCGATAAACATAGACGTTGACCCCCCCCCCAANACGTGCGCGAGCTGATTTTAGGACAAAAAACATTTGAGTAACATTTTCATTTACGTTACCCGAGAATTTCTAGTGTCATACAAATTTTTTTTGTAGCTAGGTGTTATGGCTACATTTCTTTAATGTTATTATTTATAACATCGTAAGCGAGAGATATATGGGAAATGACTACAACATACATATTCATTAAAAAGTCCATATATTTGAATGTACGTCTACATCTGTAAGTGTGTTATATTAATTAGTAGAAAGTGCCAACGTCGTATCTAACATCACAGATGTAGGATTACATCTATTCCGTTGTCTCTGACGTCACAGTCACAGATGTAGGATTACACATATTCCGTTGTCTCTGACGTCGCAGTCACAGATATAGGATTACATCTATCGTCCACAATGGGTCGCCGTAAATTGGCGGAATCAACGTCTTCGAAAAATCCCAAACCTAATTGATGTAAACAACCACAAACAAAGAATTTACTTTTTGTGCCCCCACCGCCTTTGATATTGTATTCAAAACCACTAGTCTGCAGCGCGGAGAATTCACGAAAAACGGCTCTCATGCGTGCGCTATATTTTTTGACCCCAAATTCACGAAAAAGGGCACACAGTAAAGCATGCTAAAAAAAATAAAAAGTGAGCGCTCGTCTTTCAAACAAAAAATTTTAATCCGCATTTTATTATAGTTTGACAAAATGGACAATAATTTATGCGTTCGCTGCATAAAGTACACACAGTGTGCCTACATGGCATCAACAAATAGTTGGCTGTCGACTGAAAACAAATTTTACAGATATTTGAGTTGTCAATTCCTGACTCTATTTCATTGCCACTCGAAACGGCGCCGTTAGTTTCACTCTTTTCCAATGGGTGCGATTGTTGAGTATAATATCGTGGGTTGGCTCGAAATTCAATTGGAACGTCTTTCAGGTACTCAAAAAAGAGTGTCGGCGAAATGACGCCGTCTGAGTTTTCCTTTTCGGCGTACGTCAATATTTGTCCAGGTATAGGGATATTTTCCGTAACAAGAACACTGTAGAACAACAGAGGTCGATTTACCGGAAGTTTCCATCCATAAACTATGTTGTCGGGAGTAAATAATTGAAATTGATTATTGACGATGGTCAATTTATTGTCATAAATTGACTCGACCGATTCTCGTGACAGTGAATTGGACCCCAATTGATTGAATTGAACCATGAAGTGTCTCGGTAATTCATCAAAGTTCTTCGACAGATAGCGACAAAACGCTAAAACGCTGAACGAGCGTCGATAGTACTCACCAAGAACCAAATGTTCAAAGGCTGCCTTGACCGCGTTTTTGAATCGTGTGGGGACGTTTAACCGATCATACACGGCTCCACCGTCTTCGGGTTTCCAACCACACATCAATAATTGTTGGTCCCACCGTGCCAAATACCATTTTTCGTTGCGGCAGATAACATAAATTGATAGACGAGCCCAACCTTGCAAGTTGCTCGCGTCGACAGCCGAGCGCCAACATTCCATTGTCCGCGGCGTGAACCGTTCGTGCATTTCGACGGACATGCCTACAAAAAAAACAGACCGATGGACAAGCCGAGTTGATTCAGAAAGCGCATTTACAATTCGCTTGACCATTTGTTTACGCGTAACTTCGGACTTGTAAACGTTTTCGCAGTTATTGTTCAACTCAAAAAAGATCATGTTTTTTCCATGCTGTGCTATTTCTCTATTATCAGCATCGTTGTCAACGTCTTCATAATCATTGACACCCACACAATTTTCGCATTGTGTGCGATATATATCGAATCTCCGACGCGTTTCGTCGAAACAACTTTTTTGTAGTAAACTCAATGCGTTGAACCAAACAGATTTGGGAATATTACCAATGGGTTTGCAAAATGTCTTTTACATTTAGTTCGGAATGAGTATTACTCATGCGTAAAGCATCGCCTTTTCTATCTAACGATCGTGACACCAAATTTGGACGTGGTGTTTTCTCAGTTCCCAAGCGTAATATGATTATCGTAATTGAAGACAAATTTGTATTGATGCCAGATAGAAGCGATAGAATATGCAACAGGCATTGTTGAAGCTCCCTCGATGGGCTCACTTTTGGCGTGTGATAATTTAACCGTTTTAAAATCCGTCTCCCATGGCCCGTCTGAATTGGACCTCAAAATGAAATCGGATAAATGTTTGTGATCAATTGAGTTGGTCAATTCGGATTGGTAAATCAACTTGTACACGTTGAGGACGGAACGACGGTTCGGCCGAAGCCCTCTACCAATGATTTGTTCCTCGACGATCGACGATTTAAGTATATTACATATAATCAAATGCGTCGTGGCTCCCAAGTCGAATCCGGCACACGAAGAAATGCCCGTTGCTACAACGAGCCGCACTGATTGGTCGTCGGTCGAATTGAAACGCATTAAATTGCGTTCGAATAGCGGGGCGTGAGACAGGTAAACACCCCCGAGTCGTCGGAAAATGGTGTTTAGATCCTTATCGCGCAAATAATCGTGCTTGAAATTAATGGCTGACGTTGCGACAAACACGATAATTTTTGCGTTGGGACATTCGGCGTCTATTTGCGTTAATAACGTAGCGAGTCTCGCTCTTTTGGTTGGTAAACACTGGCGCTTGTAAAAATCCGATTCGCTGCTCGCAAACATGATGGGCTTAGTCGGTTTCCGACAAATTGGACATTGATGATATTCCATCGCACATCGGGCGCACACTTTGGCTTTACAACAAACGTACAACAAAAATTCAGTTGACGATTCGAGACAAATTATACAATTGTCCGTCAAAATGGTTTGTCGCATGTACTCGACGTTTGAGTCAATCACTTCGACATCTCGCTTGCGTCGCTCCACTTCTTCCTTCATCGTGTTGACGATTTGCGTCACCGAGTCGATCGTCGTTGATCTTTCGGCCGCGTTGGAATCATTCAACGACGGCGGCGACGAACTTGTCGACGCTACNATTCAAAAACACGAATTTCGCGCAACAGGTTGTCGCGACGAATCAATTATCGCTCGAGCAATAAATTGACGAGGCGCGTGTTGTTTCCATGTGAAAACTCGTTAGTGACCAAGTAGATGATTTCGCTGTCGATCGGAAACGGTAGATAAGTAATCGGTTGCGGCAAAACGACGTGTTTGATTCGATGCAAATTGCTCATCGTCAGCGCGCAAAATGTTGACGCTGGTTTTGACGCGAACAAACAGCAACGAACATTCGACACGCGCACAACGAGAATAACCCTGAAGTTGTTGTAGTGAACGAACGTCGTCGAAATGTAATAGATAAAGGTGACGACCTGCTCGATGGGTACTCGTTTTTTTTAAAGTCGTATCGTATGAATTTCGTCGATAAACAAGCGCGTTACGAACGGACAAAGAGCAAAGTTCTTGCGAGCGTCGACTAATTATCTAAGCGCGTTAGAACAAACCAGCGAACTTGGTAAAATGACGATGCCGTGCGCAACCACGCTCGCGTATCGAACGTACTCCGGGCCGTGTCTGGATTTTTGGACGATGAATGCGGGATGGGGGGGACTTTTTCGATGCTACAGTTTCTCCGTTCCAATTGGCGGCGTCGATTTGTTGCGCGTCTACCGTGTCGATCTCAAACGCGGCGAGCGACTCGTGCCACTGCGAACACAACTTGTGTGGCACTGGAAATAATGTTGAAGGAATGAGCGCTTCTCGCCGCCGCGGTCGCGCACAAAGACACGATCGAGTACGTTTTGCCGGATCCAACTGGATCACAATAGTTCGTAACAATCTTCTGCGCATTTGCGTCGCTGGCGGCCATTTCCAACTGTTGCTTTTCCATATACAAAAAGTAGCGAACGGCCAACAATTGATTTTTTTTATTTTTAAGGTAATATATATTTTCAAAATAACTTACAACAATATAACTCCTAAAGCTAAGGCTAACGTTTTGGGAGAACTAGATTAATTAAAACTTTCTAGATACAAAATACAACTTAAACTAATTACACAATTCACATATAGCTACAACACTACATAAATCACATATAAGGTATAAGACAACATATTACATAAATCACATATAAGGTATAAGACAACATATTACATAAATTACATCTAAGGTATTGTAGAAAAATGTTTATTACATAAAATTCAAACAATATACATAATTAGAGCTTCTCTCCCTAAGCTAGACGGTCTAGCTTCTAAGTAGGGAATTTACAATATCAATTACTTAAAATTACGATAGGTATAATAAATATAACTAGATACTTGAACATTTGATACATTGTTAGAACATAATACAGTGATGTAGTTATAGAATCTAAACTCTGTACGCACTGACAAACTATTGACGTATGTACTTCAATATCTCCGACTCCAATTGTTCCGGAGTATCAAACTCGGTATTTAACAATGCTTTTACCATAATTAGAGTTTAACTTCGGTACTATATATTTCTGATCTCTCAATTTATATGGAATAGATGTTTCTTCTTCATAACTCTTATTATTATTGAATTTTTTTTCAATGATTAAATATTTG
>JAAEEI010039755.1:227984-262390 GCA_012654025.1 Pachypsylla venusta
TCGTAATCGCTCAAATCCATGAGGCACTGTTTGATGTGAAAGTACATGATTTTTTCTTCGGAAGAGATTGCTGGATTTTGGCTGGCGCGCCATATCGTTTTCAAAAGCGTGTATCGTTGCTTAATTTTCATCAACATGTGATTGCACCAATTAAACATTGAATGTCTCGAGAGTGCGTAAAATGCGTTCTGTTTTGTAATGTCAGACATTGTATCGGTGATTTGAATTTTATTTATTTATTTTCAAAAATTATGTACAATAAAAACTTCTCCAAAGTTAATTTCCAGCTTATTGGGTAATGGTTATGCGTCGTTGACGCGAATATTGGAATGATTGATAAAATAAAAGTTCCCGCACGATCGACGCCTAGTCTTACAATGTCAAAGTGTAGTTGTAAGATCCGTAACCACTTTGTTTCGTAATGTATACGTTGCTTCCTTCCCCTGCTACTCTATTGCCTTGTTGTTGTTGTTGTTGTTGTTATTGTACTTGGACTCGACTAACGTTTGTGCTTATCGTCTGCAACGTCTTGATTGTCATGTGTTTAGCGCTCAAACGAAAAGGTGCCTCCGAAAAAAATGTCACCCGTGTCGCTGCAACATCATCAAAGTTTCCAACGATAAAACACTTAACGTCGACGGCAAGTGCGTGGCCACACATTTACACAGAAACTAAGCAATTGGCGGATTTGTGTGTACATTGGAACGGTGCCCATTTGATTCTTCGTTTGATGAGCAATCCTCATACGATGTTAGGTAACGATCGACCAAACACTCTTGATCGACTACGCACTCTTGGTCTGTGGTTAATGGCGATGATTCGTAAAAATGATCGAAACCGCTATTGGCGACAAATGTTACGTCGACGTGCTCGTAGAATTGAACCGTTTGTCGGTCGGATCTAAGAACGGCGGTCAAAACGGTGTGCATCTTGATTGGTATGTATTTTTCGACGCAAACAAATGCGTAGCGTTCATCCAACTCTGTAATACATTTGACGACGGCCTCATCGTAGGTCTAGACGGTAATTGCTTATTGTCGGACCGGTGCGCGTGAACAAACGTCGGACGCATTATAGGTCACCCAAAAATCGTCGCCCGTAACGTCAAATTGATCGGCATGACGCGTCTTTTGATGCGACCAAGTGTCAATCTGTTTCGTAAGGGACAATTTGGTCTCTCGAGTATGCCCTTCTGTGGTTATTTAAAGTACGCCACGTCGTCGTTCGTGTTTAACGAACGCGTTCAATCAATTACGTTGGCTTGTTATCCAGAGCTCCGTAGACGCTGATCATATAGCTCAATATTGGATTCAATAGAGAAACGTCCATCGTGTTGACTACGACCGTATCTTTCTTGGCGTCGGTTTTCTTTGCGTCAAGAAGGCTGAGAGCGCTACTCGTTTTCTGGTGTCGACAAATAGTGATACCAGTGACGTGCCACGACGTAACGGGGCATTTTAAAACCTCATTTTCTTTCGTCGCTAAGGACCCATCTTCGACGACAGTTCGTGTCGATCTCATCGTCCCGAAAATTTTTGCATTTCCAATGATTTTAATGGCCGCGAATAAAGTTTACTTTATGTGTTAAATTAGCATTTAATTAGTTTTCTAACCAATATTTGGCATCACCAACGCAAGCGGACGAACTGAGAGATGATTAAATTGTTTTCAATCACACACACTAATCCAAGCGAGTAAGATCCATCTACCAAGTTTCATAAAACGATGTTTGAATCCGCTATTTTTTGAACGGTGTCGTGTCGTCATTGCGTTGTCTGATTGAAACGAAAGAGGTTCGTCGAAAGATACAACGGAAGCCATTGCTTTACTTTGCATCAGTAGAAGATTACAAATACGTCTCACGTAACATTGGTTCGATATATATTCACAAACGACAAACATATTTCAACAAGCTGGTGTAGTCGTCAGCAAGCTCAGAATCCAAATATAGTTGCAGTTCGGATTTCTCAAGGCAAAATAATTGACTTAGATTCTCCGAACTGGTTTCTCATAAATATTGACTTCGAAGAACGGTCCCTGAATTTGTTTAAAAATTATCTTTTAAACCGCAAACAAAGAGTCAAAATAGGTTCTACTTCGAGTGATGATTCGACCAGTGGTGGTCTTTACATGGATAAATAATAGCACCAGATTATTATTATTATTTACTGTTTCGAGTAATATCGGCATCTCCACAAGAAATTATATCAAAGACTAAACTGCAAAATACATTGAAAAACTCAAGATGGTTGACCTTACAGTTCGTAAGTCTGAAAAGGAACAAATGACCCCAGATGAAAAGAAAGATCGAGCTCTCGATTTACCTATCTGCGTGTATGATATTATCAATTTACCCCTGGACGAATTCAAGGAACAATTGTCAAAATATGATTTGTCACAAACCCAACTTAGTTCGATTCGGAATATTCGAAAAAAGGGCAAAAAAGTTATTTGGTCTCGAAACAATAGAAAACGCAAATTAGAAGTAAAACAGATCGGAAATAAATCGGACGAATTCGAGGAACTGTTGTCAAAATATAATTTGTCAGAAACGCAACTTCACTTGATTCGAAATTTTTTCTCAAAATGAACAACGTTCTCAAAAGTGGCCTCCAAAACGTTTCGAGCTCGTGGACACGTTTTCCTGACACTTTGTGTGCGCACCTGGTCGTTTCCGCATTGGTGAAACAAAAATAATACCGAGTCCACTACAAATCAGCATAGCATCGGCGAGTGCGCGCAAATACGATTGTAATTTTACGTTTGTAAGTCATACGTGCGAAATGGAGTCGTCGATGCATAACCCTATTTTGTACGACTCTGAGTTAACCCAAGTGCTCGTTATAGATAAGGAAACGTACAGCGCAGAACGCGAAATTGGCCGCGTTCGAAACCGTATCGACATTGCTCAACACTATTGGGAACGCGGCCGCTTTCTCTCAACGCAATATTCAACTCAGGCGTCGTTTACATTGACCCGTAACGAACGTCCAGTTGATACACGATGCGGATTTCACCATCCCGCTCTGGTCGAACACGAACCTCCTTTGATGCACAAATATCGATGCGCCAATTATTCCTTGTTACAGCGGCTAAATTTGACGCCTACAACGCCAAACGACCAAGGAAATGAACGGGACACACACACAAGAAATAAAAACGTCTGACAATGAATTTATTTTCATGACTTACAAACTAAAAAACGACTTTTATTTTGAATAAAATAAATAAATATTACATAAAAATATATAAAATTAACGGGTGTGTTGTATTTTTTCCAACATTTAAAAACGACTTTTATTTCGAATAAAATAAATAAATATTACATAAAAATAAATAAAATTAATGGGTGTGTTGTGTTTTTTCCAACATTTAAAAACGACTTTTATTTCGAATAAAATAAATAAATATTACATAAAATTAAATAAAATTAATGGGTGTGTTGTATTTTTTTTCAACATTTTTAAACTGAGTGCCGCTCTGGTGCACGACAAACGATGAATTTGGCTTTATCAAGAGGAAAAATAGCAAACTCCAAAGTTACAAATGTCACCGGTTTGAAAATTTTGAGTTGACAATGAGCCAAAGTGACCGAGTTGGAAAGCACACACTCTACACAAGACAATTTACCGCAAAGTACGAAAAAATCGTAAAATGGTAAATTGTGAATCGGTAAATCCGAAAACAATATCTTGACCAAAACAAATAATTGATCAATGTCGAACGATAATTTAAAACAGTCGGGCGCAACAACTATCGCCTCGAATGTCGTCTGTAGAGATGTAGATGAGTTGAAAAACGAATCGCGTTTTACAATCATTTGTCGCCGTTCGATTACGATGTACGATACTCTTGGGTCCTCCGCAATAGTTTCGATCATTGTTTCGTGGACAATATAGACGGCGTACACAAATCCGACGCAACATTTTTCCTTGTCAACATGCGACACTATTGGTAACTGGTGTGGAGGCTTAACTTCTATGTGTGTGGCAATCAATTTGCACTCATAAGTACTTGAACGGACCGCACGCGCCGGTGTCGTCACAGTTTCAGTGGGGGTAAAGCGCTTTTTAAAACGATGCTTAGGCGGCAAACGTGACTTACTTTCGCTGCGTGTGGTGTTCGTTGAAGAATGTTGCGTGAGAAACTCCTCCATTTGATTGGCCTTTGAGTTATCCAGTCGTCTGAGGACGCGGCAATTGATTGCAAACGAATGACGCACGAGAAATTTTTCAAGTTGCAGCGGTACAGTTCGCCACACCAACGAATCAATGTCAATGGCGGTGTATGTTCTATAGTATCCATCCGCCCAAAGGGAATTAAACAGAATCTGTTGTGTACTGTCGTTGATTAATGATTCGACAAATTGTTTTACCGAGTCACAACTACTGGACGTTAACTCTCGCAATTGCCGAGCCTCGTCTTCCATCCACTGACACGCGTGAAATGAAAATTGTCCGCTGCTTGACGATTTGCTGGCAAACTGCTTCCTCGATTGACTGTAATAACCGCTGTTCATTTTTTTTTTTTTTTTTTTTTTTCTTTTTTTTTTTTTTTTTTTTTTTTTTTTTGATGGCCGACGATCTTATTCGACGTAACACACTGTGCAAACTGATTGACGCGCACTATACATATTGTAAGTAATAGCCAGTTTAAAGCCAAAGTAAATCTACATTTAATGCACGAGTATCATATGTAAGACTGGAAAACACTCACAATGACGTCGGCATTACACAAAGAATTTACGAAAATAGTTTACACATTTCTAAACGAAAATGTACCGGCAAAAGAACGTAACCTCTACTTTCCTGTACTGTTTATGCCGTGCGACATTGGCGCTCAATACTTGCAAATTACCCAATGGGTAGATGACGGCGCCAACAATTTCAGTAGTCAGCCTGAGCCGAATCGACTGGACGCATTACGTGCCTACATATTTGGTTCACCTATTCCAAACAAGCAATTGACCATCGGAAAAGACGCAACAGATGCCGTAAATATTGCCAATATATTGTTGGGACAACAATTACCGACCGATGACAAAACAAACGCTCTTCGCGATACGATAAATCGTCGAGTGCGCGACACAATAACTCGGTTTAATCAGGATTTGACTGAGGAACGAAACAGAGTCGTTCGTTTGTCTGAACAATTGCACGTCGAAAAACAGCGCGCATTTGCGGCGATTGCCAAAGCAGACGCCGCTCTCATTAAAAACGGTGGACGACTGGGACGAGCCGTTTCTCCGGAACACATAGAAAATTTGATTAATTTTGGTAACGCGATCGGGTTGAAAGACAACTATGAAATTACGACACGAAGCCAACTAGTCTCCAAATTTATGAAAATCACGAGGAATTCCATGTTAGGAAAAAGTGTCCTTGTTAGCAGCAACAGTGATTTGTTTTTTGCGGCCGTCTTCACGACCGCTCATATTGTGAAACAAATCGATCCTAATAACGCGTCAACCGACGTAACAAATTATTTTCTTGGCGTCGGTGATGCCCTGGGGTACTTGCTAAAAAAGACGGCAAAAATGATGAATAAAGAAAATCTCAACGTCAACGATATTAAAAAATTAAACCTGAGCGTTATAACAGAAACATGTACCGCCGAACAGTCAACGACTGAAAAACAAACGGAATGTAGTCACTGCAACAACGACAAAGAAATAAAGACCTTGAAGGTCAAAAACAAAAACGCTTTAAAAACCGTCAAACGTCTATCCAAGCTAAGGACAAAAAACTCGCAACTCGTTCAGCAACCAACCGAAACTATTGCCACTAGTTTGGCACTGCAACTCGCAACTCGAGCAACAACGGACGACATCATATGACGATACACCGCCATCACACACAGACCATGACATGAAAAACGAATTATTAAAACAATGCAATGCCCACGTGGAAAAACTAAAAAATGAAATTCAACATTTAAAAATGGAAAATGTCAAACTGGTGACCCAAAACTCGCAACTCGGTCAACAACGGACGACATATGACGATACACCGCCATTATCCACAGACCAGGACATGAATGACGATTTAATAGACAATTACGATGCCCAGGTGAAAACACTACAAATTCAAATTAGTGATCTAGTGAAGAAAAATAATAAACTAGTGTCCCAAAACTCGCAACTCAAAGAGCAACTGGCCAATTCGACAGATCAGCCATCGTTCATGGACGTCGTCTCAATAGACCAAAACGGAGAAGACACGAACACAATAGAAAGTCAGTGTATGCAATGTGTCACACTATTGGCCCAAAACTCGGTACTCAATGAGAAACTGAATGAAATTAGCGAACGATACAACAACAATGAATACGTAGCGTCGTTATTCATTGAATTGTTAGAAAACGAGTTTAAATTCACACACGACGAGATACAAAAATTCATCTTACAAACAAACGTGGTCAATGAGTTCAAAAAACGCTATATTCATGCATTACTCGGAAAACAGTATGGTCAGATAGGGGACGTGGCCACGGTTGAAACTCAATTACGCAACGCGTTCGACACGAACAACCCGGCGAACAAAATGCTCGAAATTGAATCGGCGTCGCAACAGTTGGCTCTTCCATCACCGTCGCAACCGACGACGATTCCCGAACAAATAAATCAAGATGCAATTGTCGGCAAAGCATTTCGAAAACTGCTAGATGATAACGAACTCGAAGCGTTAATAAAACTTTCCAAACCAAACGACATGTATAAGTTCTTCGTACTAGCCTACTATCGAAAAATTCTCCTGACCAAAGCACCGTGCTCAACGCCAAATGAACTCATGTCGTACATTTTGGGAACAGAATTGAGCAACAATCGAAAGAATTTTAATGAGAACGAGAAGTATAAAAATTTACCGTTATACAAGATCGCCCTCGAATTAAATATCATTTCAGAGGACAACAATAAATATGAGCGCGTTGTCGCCGACTTGGCGATCATTAATTCCCTGCTGTTTGTCGGACCTACTAATTTGAGTACCGAATTTGTCCAACGCGCCATTTCCACCGAGCAATATTTCGATTTGTGCGTCAAACTAGACAACGACAACAAAAGTCGCGGTGGTGTCTATTAGAGAGACGACGAAACCTCGAAGTAGATACGCGATACGATTATAAATACCAACTACCGTTGGATAATAAGAGGAAAACCTTTTTTGGTCTGCTACCAGTTACCTTCTACCAACCACCGCCTGCGTCAATTTTTGCGTCGACATGTCTTCAAATGAACAACCGTATGTCTTTCAAGAAACCGTTGGACAAGACGACTTCCAAGAAACCGTTGGACAAGATGCCTTAGCACAAACGTCGAACGACGTCGGAGCCATAACTACCGACGAGATTTCATCGGACGATGCGATAGTCATCGAAAAGAAAATGTACAAGAAAAAATACAACGACGCCGCTCGACATTATAGCAAATTCATCAAAAATGTTCGACAATCGAAAGATGAATTTATTAAATGATATTGGTCTCATTTCGAGGAATGTTTTGCAGGTATTAAAAAGTACACATTAAACGCAAAACTCCAAAAATATGTGCTGCTAAAATCTTCTTCTAGCTCTGCAAAGCCGTTAATGCCGACATCGGAAGAAACTGTCGCAGTGTCAACCAACAACGACCTACTCGATCCAACGTCGTCAAAAACATCGAAAGTGACATTTAAACGAACCAAATTGAACACTGACTCACAAAAAAAGCAGCTTATGATTGGACCACATACAAAATTACTATACAACAAAACGACAACTACCTTCGCTCCAACGTTTCCGTGTTTAGTGATTGACTCTACTCGTCCCGACGGAGATATTTCTTTAAAAATTGAATTAAACAAAGAAAAATAATTGTAAAAAATGCACGACAAATAAATAAATTTTCTTGTACCCAACAACTTACGTTTATTTGTTTTTCTCTTTCTTCTTTTATTAGATACATAAACGTAGATATATATATATATATATANAACATAATTGACGTTGGCCAAGCGCTAAATGTACATACTGTAACTTGTAGTTTGCATTATTTACTCAAAAACATAGGGTCGATTGTTTGGATCTCAATTTATTTTTTAATTTATGGGTTGGTGGTGTCGCAAACATAATTGACGCTGACCAAGCGCCAAATATACAACTCCAACATTGGTTTCGGGTGTGAGATCCTAATCAGTAGGGTTCCAATTTATTTTGTTTTCTATATCTCAATTTATTTTTTACTTTAGGGATTGGTGGTGTCGCAAACATAATTGACGTTTAACAAGCGCCAAATGTACAAACTGCAACATTAGTTTCGGATGTGAGATCCTAATCAGTCAGATTCCAAATTATTTTGTTTTCTATTTTGGTGGTTGCCGTTAGCCAAACGATAAATTTGTAATATATATATATATATATATATATATNCTCTCCTCCACGTCCTGACACATAATAAATTATATTTTAAATATTACGAAGGTATATCATTCGGACCCCCCCTCACTATAAATATTAAGCTCCCCTCATTATGATGACGTATATCCCCCACTATAAAAATAAGTCCCTCCCATTGTGATGACGTATAACATATGACAATATGGATATCTGAGTGGGGTATATACCCTCGTAATATTTAAAATATATTTTAGTATGCGTTAGGACGTGGAGGAGAGAGTATATATAATATATATATATATATATATATATATATATATATATATATACCNTAATTTAAGCGGTTACGGTGAATTATTTCTTCCCCTTCTTCATCATCATCATCAGACGACAAAATAATTAGTGGCGGTGTTGTATTATTATTAATATTTGTATGGGTCTGATTATCTAATTCGTCGAGCACAACATAATTCAAAATTGTACACGAATAACTGTTATTATCAGTATTAGCATCAGTGTCAGTATTGTCATCATCCTCGTTGTTGTAATTATTGTTGTTAGAGTTGTTATTGTGATTGCTGTCATTCTCATCTTCATTATCCTCGTCGTGGTTGTAATTGTTGTGGTTGTTGTCATCATCATCATTATCATCTTCATCATCATCATCATCATCATCATTATCATCATCATCATCATTATCATCATCATCATCATTATTATCATCATCAGCATTATCATCATCATCATCATTATTATCATCATCAGCATTATCATCATCATCATTATTATTATCATCATCACTATGGTTGTAATTGTTGTTGTTACGGTTGTAGTTGTGATTGTTATCATCAACATCATTCTCATCGTGGTTGTTATTGTTGTTTACTTGATGTTGTTGTCCAACAACACAACATACCTGTGGATATGCTCTGATATATTTATTGAGGTCATGAAATAATACTTTGTTTTTTTCACGCTTATTTGAATATTGATAACTCAAATACGTTAAATCATTCATTTTAATAATAGGTTTACTAGAAAATTAGATCCATTCTTATCATTCATTCACTTTAGCATTTTTACCATTTAACAGTTTATGTCTTTGTTTTGGTACATAGATCGAATTACATTACGTCGTCAAATGTGATCTTGTCTTGCAATGACGGAAGGTTAATCGCTCGATCAATGATTTTGAACGCAAACCTAGAGGGAAAATCAAATTTAGAGGCGTACAGCAGCGCGTTGACGCACGATTTGCTCAAAGTCGACAACTCAGTGGTTCCGCACGGTAGCAAATCGACAAACAAGACTGAGTCTTCGTTCGTGATGAGATTGGCGGTAGAGTTTTCGATCGGCGTTAATCTTGCGCTATAATGAAACGTCTTCAGACATCTTCTAGGGACGTTAAACACACCGTGATCGGCGTCGACACTTTTGATTTGGCCAAAAATGCACGGCGAACATTCTATATCTCTTTTGTTTGTCGATATACCGGGACGCGTTCGTATATGACCAAATGGAACGATGGACGGATCGGACAAACAATTGCAGTCGCCAGTCAAAAAATTTGGTGCGTTCTCCGTCGGACCTCGAAACACGAGATTGTTGCATATATTACGCGTCTGGTGCAGTCGTGAGACTTCGGGTGATGTAATATACGCATTGCCCATGTCGTCGACGATGTTCGCGGCCAAAGTGGCATACTCACTGGCGCAAACGAATCGGAACTCACCCGAACTCAGTCTTTCGTCGATTGGACCAATTTCGATTGACACGGGCAACACGTCGTGGGGTATAAAATTTACGTACAACCGGGGCTTGGTCGTCGACGTAATTCTATCAACGATTTGACCATTGCATACGCGAATTTCGTTGGCATATCGACCGCCAGCGAATCGTGGCCACGTCGGTCGACACGTCCAACCGCCCGTCGCAGTGCGAACAATCGACCCCGTTCGCAAATTGCACTTGGCCATTTCGGTTGGCAAACAGTAGGCACCATACTTTTCGAGTGCGAAAAATTTCATTACATACGCTGCGGCGCGCGGCACGAACGTATACTCGTAATTGGGCGAATTGCAAGCTTTTACGCAGTCGTACTTGCCCAGGTCGCTTGTTCCTAAATAGAGACCACGATTTTCACAGCGACCCACTATTCGTTGACGATTTGCCGAGTCCGATGTCGCAATCGTTTTGTCAAACAGTTCGTGTTCACGCTTAGAAAACGTGGCGTTCGACATTCCCGACAGCCCGAAATACGAAAAAGTTGCGGCGTGCGTCGCCGCTTTCGATGGTAGCCGAGTTTGCGTTATTGCCGTCACTCCCGGATTCATGACGGCATTGACGTCACGCGCGCATTTGACAATTGTAATTAAAACAACTACGAGCGCGACAAAAAAGAATATTTTTACTTTTACGTCGTCGAGTTGTAACAACATTGTATCGCTAGTCGTTGCAGTGAAGACACCCGAGTAAAACACCAAAAAATATTGTCGCCGTGCTAGCGTTTTTGAACATCATCCACGCGTACACAAAATAGACTATTAACAACGCGGTGGCTGTAAAATTTTGGTACGTGTTTAAATTGTATTCGACGCACGATTTAAAACGTCTCGCTGTACGAATTGATGAATCGCGAACGTCGGTCGCCAATTGTTGGACCTGTTCTTTCATTTTTTGATATTATGCAACTATTTCGTTCACGACTATATATTATTATTTAATCATATACGGTATCTTAACTTTATTCGTCGTTGTCATCGGAATTGTTGCTAATTGCTAATCGGTTTCTAATTGGTCATACTTTCCGTTTAAAATTTCATCTATTACGTTCCCATACATTTCTATAATTTCAGACCTCCCCAATCGATGGACGTCATCTGATTCAATGAAATGGCAATTAGTTTTAGCAATTTGCGTGCTTGGTGCTTCGGGGTCCGCATATGGGCTCGGTCTCCAATCTGTAAAGTCGTCGGCGTTG
The DNA here is from genome assembly GCA_012654025.1 of Pachypsylla venusta. NCBI lineage: Eukaryota > Metazoa > Arthropoda > Insecta > Hemiptera > Aphalaridae > Pachypsylla > Pachypsylla venusta. Next base: position 239,338 of record JAAEEI010039755.1, read on the forward strand.
AATGTCTGGTAGTATGTACTCACGCTTTGAGGGGGTTGCGATTCCGTTTCGTTCTCTGACGATGAAGACGACGCGCGTCGTGGATTGAGACGATGGGTTCGCGCGTATGCCGAATCGTCACCGTGATAACTGTTATCACCGTCGCTGTCGTAAAATTTAGTTCGCGTAGACACAAATTGGTTTGGATAGTTGTCGATTACTTTGTGGTCGCGTGCACGAATTTCGACCACGTCCATCCATTTAGGCGCTTCGTCGTCAAATTTGACAATCTCGAGTATCGGGGTCAAATTTCTCTTCGATTCGGCGCTCAAAATGAATTGCATGTGCGCCGTAATTGTCCCTACGTTAACGACCGGGCGATCAATACCATCTTCGTACACGAGAGGAACTTTAAGTTCTTCGAGCCATACTCGAAAAACCTGCTGTTGTTCCTTGCCTACGAAATGAGCGTAAAACTCGACGAGCGAATCGATAATGTCCAACGTACCCGACGATTCGTGTCTCGTGTCCAAATACGCGGCTATGCTGTTGGCAAAACGTTTTAACAACGTCCAATATACTTGATCGCCTCGTTTGATACAATTCATCACAAAAATGACCAGCCCGGGTACGAACGCATCGACCGACTCGGGCGTGCTCTTCAAAATGTCTCTGTCCGTCATTTCGCACGCGCACACCAAATTTAACGTCAGTTTATTGGTCACACGCGCAGTTTGAAAGTTTCGTTGGGTAATGGCCGACTTGCATGGTTCAATGCCATTTTTAGTGATGCACAGAGAAATGGGTTCAGAGTCGTTCGTCCCGTTGTATAGTCCAAAAGTTCGAATATTGGTCATTTTCTTCGGACCTTCCACGCCACCGTATTTTACCGGGCGTCGAGGATTCCTCGTATATTGGTAACGATAAATACGTTGAGGCCTGTTCTCAGTTTCGTCCAAGTCGCCATCATCACTAACGTCATCTTCGATAAAGACCTGTGGACGTTTCCGACGACGCGGTTGATGGCTCAAATTTGATACGTCATTCATAGTAGTGTGTATTGGATGGATGGTTTCTTAGCAAAAGGGAAAAACAAAACAAATGAAATTGATATAAAATTATATATATTTTGGTTGAAAGACAATTAAGTACATAGAGAAAGACAAAAATCATAAATGTAAATTATTTACGTCGGAAAGATAGATGGGTATAAAATTATATATATTTTGGTTAAAAGACAATTAAGTACATAGAGAAAGACAAAAATCATAAATGTAAATTATTTACGTCGGAAAGATAGATGAGTAACAACATGTATTATTAGTAAACATAAATACGTTCAGAAAGACGAAAAATACAAATTTCATTACCTACTTTACGGCCAACACGGCTTTAGCAAGTTGCAAAACGCCCATAGATTGAAACGCGTTCTCAAAATAGTTGCCGCCGTTTTGTTTATTATGCAACAGAGTCGACCACTCGCGCTTAGCGACAAACCCTACGGCGTCGCTGTCGCAGACGAGTTCGGGCGAGTCAAATTCAATAAACGGGTACCGATGCTTGATCGAATACACCAAAGTCTCGTACTTGTTTTCGGCTAATCGATCGTCGGATTTTCGCGGTGTGTAGCGAAGCGCAGTTTCATTGTGGCGCGTGTCAACGAACCGGGTCTGGTTTAGCAGTTTTAATCGGCGCTTGACAACACAATTGACGCAATCATGCAATGTGATTTTGACCGTTCGAAATAGCGGCGCATCGTCGTGCTGTTTCTGTACTCGGGCGATCGCGGTTGCTGTCGTTGAATCTGAGTCGCAAAATAGTGTGTTCAAAAATAATTTGGCTGCGGCGATGGTTCTCATTTCGTCTGGTGTGCCAACGCGTGATTGGCGCCACAATTGCGACGCAACATTGACTAAATATTCGTCGCTACCGGCGCTGTTGATTGCGATAAAATTTGATTCGCTCAAGTCCGTGTCAAACCACACGAGCTCCGCCAGGCCAGGCGTTCGATGCCAGACGACGCGAAAAATGTGATTGGCTCGGGGTGGTTGCGGCCAATTGAGGTACACTGCTCCACGGGTTTGCGGCAAAAGAGACGCCGCCGCTTCTAGCCAAATTTTACAATCGGTCAATACGTTGCTTTCTTTCGATTGACCATGCTCGTAGAATAAAATCTGCGACTTGTCATCGTAAAAAAACGAAGTAATATTGGTCAACTTGCAGGCACGGGAAACGACCGCACAATGTACGCGCGTCTGCCACAATTTTAACGGCTCGGCGGTTGCCGGCAAATAGGTTTCGTCGCTCCTATCGTCTTGGCGTACAACGACGATGGCTCGACACGAAAAAGCATCGACTCGCGCCAACAACCGTTCGGGTTTATTCAGACTATAATCGTACACGGCGTAACGGTCAAACAAATTAGATTCCAAAACGTCTAAATTTTCTTTGACCCAGTCGACGGACAGGACTGTCGCCGTATCGTCGCGCACGTTCATCACTTGGTCTACACTAAACAAAAGACGAGACATGTCGGCCGTAAATAGTTTAAATTTACTGTCGCCGTTCGGTCGGACACTCGCCGTGTAATCCGAGCTCGCTGAAGAATCACTAAATAATGACCAATCGGACGACAAACAGCCTATGTGTGGCCAATTGGCCGATATTATCGTCGTCGTTTTGGATTTTCCGCGTTGTGGTGGCATTGTGTGTTGTGGTCGCAGATAATTGCCAAAATTGGAAACGAGACCGTTTGACACACTCATCGCGTAAACGTGACGATTGTGTGTCTGCGGCGTCGCCACGACAACACCCTGTTCACTCGACAAAGTATTTGTCGATTGAGATTGGACGTTGGACGAGCTTGATGCTAAAACTGTGATCAGCGGTCGGCGCAAATTGGACTCTGTCAGTTCCGGATGACGCAACAATACGTGCCCACGAGGATCGGATCCAAAAAGCGCCGCAACGGAATCAAACGCACCAATGGAGATGAGCAAACGTCGCAGTTCCAAATCGGGATCACCAACTCCTGGATAAACAAATTGCGGCGCGCGTTCGGCAAACGAAAAATTTACACATACAGAGTTTGCGATTCGAGTAAATCCTACCATGTTTAGTCCGTGGCTCGTTTCGTCTGCTGCCGTTTTGAGTGCCACACTCGGCGCATCATACAAGCTTACGAAACACTGCGGAGTCGCCAACAAACTTTCAACGTCGACGCTGCCAATCGAAGCATAATAAAAAATGGTGGTCGACTCGCCAAATGTGGGAGATTGACTATGTAATTGCACGCGAACGTATTGAACGTCGTCGACGAGTGTCTGACTACCGGCAAACGCCACGAATATCGAAATTCTATAAATCGGTCTTTGTTGGTCGGTGATACATTTTGTAAACTTTTGTTCGAGCACCCTTCGTTCCGCTGGCGTAACAAGGTTGACAAGAATATTGGCGTCGGACCGCTGTTGGTATTTTTCGTTGTCATCCAGTTGCAGATCTTCGTCGTCACTCAATTCAATATTGTATTCTTCGTCGTCTGTGTCGCTGTCGTTGTCTGTATTGGTGTCGCTATTTTCCTTCGGTAGAGCCACAACTCGTGCTCGGACAAACGACAAATAAGTCATCGATTGAGTAACGACATCGGTGCATGCTCGGTGAAACAACAGACGCACATCGCGACGATAACGGCGTTGGTTAGTGCACCAACGAGCAAAACGGTAAAAGCACAGCACGCCCAAATTGTCTGCGTCCTCCAATGGAAAATTGTGGGTCAAAAACGATCCATGGCTCGGAGCAAGTTCGCAGTTGGCGTCGTTGTGGGCAGCGTTAACTAAAAAATGAGCGTACAAAGTTCGTTTCAAGTACGATTCTTCACGGAGTGCGTGCAATGGATTGACTGGTGAGTTAAGCAGAGCAAAGCCGGCGTTGTAATGACGTTGATTGACTGAAAACCACTTGACGAGTCTTGCATAGCGGCGCGCAAATGACTGGCCGCTGCCTTCTTCTCGGTCTTGTTCCGAACTAGCGTTTAGATTTATCTGGTGAACGATACAATCTTCTTGCGGAAACTCCAATACGTTGGTGTCGCCACCGTGTATGACAAACGACACAAAATGGCGATTGGCGAGCGTCAAACGAATGCCTGTGTTGATGACGGTAATACCAGCGGCGTCGAATAATTTAACGACAGTCTTCAGCATGGACACTGTGGAATCGACACTTTTGTCGAATAAACGCTTATATTTGGCAACGTACGTTTGTACGTCGTCGCTCGATGTCAACGAGCAACGCTGTAAAGAGATCCAATCACTCGAAACGTTAGTTCGTCCGGCAATCACAATAAAAATGGGAAAAGAATCAGAAACATTGGTAGCTGCAATTGACGCGGCAGTTGGAATCAAATTGTAATAATCTTGGGAACATATATACAAACAGTCGGTCGATTCGTCGTAACGAACACTGTTTATTGCCAACATAATATTGCCAACCTAAACGATACACACAATCTATTCGACGGAACAATATAAAGCTATTACTAGTGTCGAGCTAAGGCTGTGACGTCTCATGCTCGTAGTTCATTTCTTCCAGCTGGACTTGGCGTGGGCCATAGATGACGACGCTCTACCGCTCCGGGTAGGTGGCATAAAAGAAGAGGTTTGTTTCGGATGTGAAGGCGAAGACGAGGAAGTATAATGAAATTGGTGGCCTCGAGAGTATGGTCCAAAGTCGGTTTGAGACGATTTCGATGCATACTTTGGAGGTCCCATCACTTTGTCTAGCATACTCACATAAGCCTCGGGTGTGTCTCCCTTGCAGTACACTACCGTCTTGATTTCAGTCACTGAGCGGAAAGGAATGTCACGTCCGTTCGTTTCGTTTGCCTTGAATCCGTAGCCGGGTGGAGGCGAAATTGATTCGCGGCTTCGTTTAATTCCGCAACAATGGTCGTCGCGACGTGATGTGCCAGCTTTATCGTTGTTTTGTTGATGGGACATTGATAGATTGCATCAAATAAACGAATTCATGCGAAATGTGACAGTTTTTATCACAACGTTTTTGTCCAGATGTACTTTTACATTCAAAAAAAAACTTTCCATAACACGTGATAAAATATGACCTACCAATTTTTTGAAAGTCGCCAGATGTACTTCTACTTTTAAAATATGTTCAATAGCGTGTGAATTATTTTTTTATCGTTCTTTTTTTTGTCTGTAATCCGGTTGTAAAACTATCATTGGACAAACGTGTGTATTTATTTGCGTACAAAGTCCAACGTATTATCAGATAAACAATGGACAAGCAGTCATCACCATCGCCATCAAACTTGGGTCTTTCTTCGCCACATATAATACACGGAGAAAATGATTCCAGGCATAAGTTTACCAAGGACGATCGATTGTACACCATTCATCGCACAATCGAGGGTCAACTAGCTGGCAAACACGGCGCTCTTCGAACAATCACTACAATGAAAACGAACCTATATTGCTCGAAAGACGCAAATGTCGATCCAGTTCTAGATCGCCTGCAACATTATGGTGCACCAAGAATAGCTGACAATTTACAAGCGACGTCGTACGGTTTTAAGAAACACAAAAACGACTGAGAACAAAATTTGTTTTGTATGTTTAATTAAATATTTTTTAACCATGTAAAAATTGCTTTGTAGGTTTATTTATTTTTAAACGAAATAAAATGCATTTTATATGTTTCTTCTTTTCTAAAATAAATCGTCTTGTCTTTTGACCACACAATTTAGAGCCCTGCGTTTAACGTCGAAATTATTTTGCTGTTTGGGCATGGTGTATGCGTAACTGGCGCTGATCCCCCATAACGCGCCTGGTTGTGGAATCGTTCGATAGACGCTCATTTGTAAATGTCGCATTTGGTCGGGTGTAATGAGCGCGCGTTCAATGTCATTGGACATGATCCTAGCATCGCGTGCGGAATGTTCCCATTTGGCGGCGATCAACACGAAAAGTGGTAGGAAAATTTGTGCGTCTATGGTCGAATTGTTGCTCAAAAACGGTTGATGATGATGACCTAGAATGGAACACTGACCGTGCACAGCGGCGACAGTACATTCGTGACGCAAATAGTTGGCGACGATGAAGTTCCGCCCGGGAAGGGGTAATTCCGCGAATCGGTGCAATCTATTCGTCAATAGATTTGAAATATGGGTTTGACGGTCCAGGTTTGGTGAGGGGGTCGCCATTATTAATGTGTACGTCGTCGTTGTTGCTGTCGTTTATGTAGTTTTCCTGGATTTTGTTTCGAGACACGTTCAACACAAGACTGGCAGCAGCGCGCAGTTTATCGATAAAATTGCTTCGCCGTACTTTGTCGACGCGTAGTACGAGCCAGCCCATAATAGCGACCGCTAAAAGTAAAATACTGAGACCGATGAACCTATATATTTGAGTAAACGAAAACGTAGTGAAAACGACAATGGCGAGTGTTGTATACGCCACGTGTTTGAGAATGTTTCGTTCACTGGCGGTAAACGATGAAAATAAATTCGAAGCGACGTCGTGCCAATCGAACGACGAATTATTGTCCGTGGATGCGAAGTCTTTGTCGCTGCTACTACTACTACCATTTTCAATAGCGGTGGTTGTTGTACTCGCCACAATGTTGGTGATTGTAGTCATTGTTTAACGAATTCAGTGTGCACGTTGGACAAAATCGGTACTATCTTAATTGTAAACGCGTTTAAACTTGTTTGCGATGGGCATTAAAAATTTCAACGTTCTCCTCGCGACAAGTCTGATGAATGGATTATCACAAAAGCGGTTTCCAGACTATACGTCGTTTCAAGAATCGACGTACGCGGACGTGGCGACGAACGTGACAGCACAACTCCGATTTGTCATCGACACGGTAGCGGCGTCGTATGGCTTGCCGTCCAAATGTTATTTGGCGTTTGATTACGAAGCGCCCGCATTTAAACGCTATACGCAAATTAAACGACGTTACAAAACAAACGCTGTCGTTGTACCCAGTCACGTACGTCTTCTAGCGTTCGATTTCGTTTGCGCTGCCGTCCGCGAAATGTGCCATGACCTCGGTATTGAATACGATGATTCGAGCGTCTATCATTTTGGTGAGGGTGAGCAGATTGCTATTTGGGCAGCAAATCGATGGCTGGACGAATGGCTCCGACGACCAAACTCAGGGTGCTGTCAAGCTTTTGTTTGTGGCATTGATTGGGACATTGTTGTTGGCTCACTCGTAACCAATTTTCGACTCGGCAAACGAGAAAGTGGCAAGGCTCGTCTCGAATTTCTAAAACTTCCACATCGTACTACTGGTCAAACCGAGTTGACGCGCATCGCTTGGAACGTGGTCGATGCCAATAATTTTTTGAACGCCATCTTTATATCTTTTGCGACTGGATCGGATTATTTTCCCGGTGTTGCGTCGGGCACCGAGCAACAATTCAAAGACATATACCGACGTCTTTGTGACGGCAGTGGTGGCGTCACCCACCGAAATATACTGGCCGCCGGTGAGCGTTTTCTTCGAAACATTTTAAAGGACGACCCGGCCGACAATGCAATGGAACGCAAAGAAGATTTTTGTGTGTTTATACGTCACGTCGTAATGAGTCTCATCGACTTCAAAGGTGTCGCGTTGACACCAACAACGATGAATGTCCATAATGACGTTGAACACGAAACACGTTTCGAAGAGGCAACGACGTACATTTTACGGTTGGTGTGGACCTTGTTGTATCATTTTAATACGGTCTACGACGAGTCAAATGCGCAGTTTCTGTCGTACGATTATCAATTTCGTTACGCATTCGAGTCGCACTCTGAATTTTCCCGTCTCAATAACGCGGAAATATTCCAAAGTAACTATGCTACGAGTGTGCGCGCCATATCGGGTTTGATGTGCAACGTATTGTTTACCGACGAACGTCGTTTGTTTGATCGCGTTGCTGACATTGTTTTTTCTGGTTCCGCTACTTTCGTCAAGGTTACTGATTCACAGTTTGTTCTCGACGTGAGAAGCGATGGTATCGTTAAACTTCTAGCGCAGCCTTTGTCAACGTCTCGGACGAAATGGACGACATCGCTCGTAAACGACGTCCGCCATTCTCGCGCAGTCCGAATTCTTGTCGATGGAATGTGGAATCGTCGCATACGCGACGTATGCTACGCTACGGGCAAGTACATTTGTTTTGAAACGTACGATAACAATGACGACGACAGTAAAGTGGTTGGAGTATTGTTGACGATACTTTTTCCAACGAGCGAACGAAATGTGGACGCGACACTTGAAAAGTTTGTCGGGCCCGATGGTGCGACAGTATTTACCACGATAACTCTTGCCAATGACGTCGGCGCTCAAGACAAAATTCAATTTTTTTTGTGTGCTGCAATAAAAGGATGTACTTTGGACGTGTTACTTTCCGACGGGCCACTTGTGTCTACGACTAATACTTTTACCATCGCTGGCGACGTCTATCGTGTGTATATCATACAACGATGGAAAACGAATGTACGTGTTTTCGATGTGACGTTAGGAAATGTGGTCGTAGGTGGGATCAACGGGCGCCGTTGAACAATTATCTTTTCGTTCGCTTTTGAGTGCTACGATTGCGTTTACGAAGCGACGGCGAAGCAGAGTGTACGCTACGTCGAACACGCCTTTTTTTTGTGTTGGGCGACGAAGCACGGCGCCGAAGAGATGGAGATTTGGAGTCGCGCCGGCGACGACGACGACGACGACGAGGTGAAGAAGAAGCGGGTGAACGGTGGCGCCGATTTTCAGATATTGAAACGGATCGCGAACGTGAGCGAGAACGAGGCGAACTAAATTGTCGTCGCGGAGTTGTCTTATTGGACACGAATTCAATTTTATCGATAGTTGGTTTGCGCCGCGCTGGTGGTGACGGACTTCGTCTACAACCATGCGTGTCACACCTTGCACCGGGAATTGTCATCCGATTATTGAACATTTTTGAGATTCTGACTTTGGGCGTCGTGTTGTATTTCTGGCGTTGTTTTATATTAGTGAACCTTTTTTATGCGCTCTTATAAAGAAAATAAGTGAGCAGCATGGATCGAGTACGTCTACACAAATGCGATGCTTCGTACACGCTGGAAACTGTATACCGACACAAAGAACTCGTTAAACGTATCGTTCTTAAACAATTGGCGGCACTCGACTCTTCGCCGCCAGGATTGCCCATCGAACGACGTATGGCGCTCGCCATTGCTGGCGCCGTAATTGATTCACTCAAAATTCGATTCGCTGTATCGGCGGAGTCGACCGTCTCGTCCAAATCGTTTTTTGACAACATATACGTACTCGATGGCAGCGGCGAATGTCACCGCCGATTAAACGAATTTATCGCCGTTCTCTACACTCCAATTGCGGCGTCCAATTATGTAGCCAACAAAATGGATATCAAGCGGCGTCGACGACAAACGGAAAAACAAATTGTCAAGCAATGTGTCGATTCTTTGTTTGAACAATGCACGACTGTTCCTGTGTCGTCGAGTGAAACGTTGGCCAATGAACGGAATAAATTCCTAATTTATGGTCAGGACGCGACATTTTCGCCGATAGTACAGCACAATTTGAATGTGCTCGTCGATTTTCGAGCGCTCGAATTGTATTGCGCCTATTACGCGTATTTCTACGAACGCGGCAATTCATGGAAAACCAACATACTTGACCTAAATAAAACAACTGAAGAAATTAGGGTGGCCGTTGACAAACAAACGACAATCGATGATATTTTTGACGTGAGCAGTATGCCGTGGATGAACAACAAGAAAACAGAACAGCCATCACCGTCTTTGTTGGCGACGCAATCAAACGTACATGTAAGTGGCGTGTATTCATTTGGCCACGATTACGATGAAAATGGCACCACAGGATACGTCGATCCTCCAGTTAACAATGACGGTGTTGACGACGAACCGGAAAGCGACGACGATGAAACCGACGAAGACAACGATAAAATGTTTTGCTCCACCGATCAACAGTACTGCGTCAACGAAGACATGGACGAGATTTCAAAAATTGCGCGTCTGTTGGCAGTTCGACGCACAAAGGGTGCGAATCGAGCCAATGTGACGACCGATAGATTAACCGAGTTGGTCGAATCCATGTCGTTGCTTTTATTTGAAAAGACGTCGACGACGATACAAACCATGGTCAGTAGCGCTGAAATCATTCGATTCACAGGAAAAATGTCTCCGCGGCAATTTGACACAATGGCGCTCGAAAAAAGCATTCTAGACATGACATCGGGCTTGACTCCCGACACAGAAGCTTCGCTAAACCACACACTTGATCATCGCGTTGCTTCATTCCAATAAATGATGAATCCTTTAGCAGCAGTAGCGACGCCAACGATGGCAAAAAAAAGACAGCCCAAAATTATACCTTTTCTCATGAAAGCTCCGACAACGACTCCAAAAGTGAACGCGCGGACAAAAAAAGATACCGCCGCTAATCAATTGCTAGCTCTAGATATGCTCGTTTCTCTGAAACGACACAATCCGAGCAATGAACCATTAGAAATTGACGACGAAATTTATGTGTTTACGAATTTTGATCGTCATCCCAAGCACGTCGACGTACGTCGCAAAATCGTTCAACAAGCTTATGACAATTTGGCGCTGAAAAAGCGCGGGTCTGGAAATCTCGTGTACAGCGACATATTGAAAACGCTCAACGCGTTGGGATTGCCATCCAAGAAACCGAGTGACGTTGATGCTGACGAGACGTTGCGCTCGACCGATTTGATTGTGAGCCTGTTATCCGTCGACCAGATATCGCCAGTGTCTTCAGTTTACGCTCGTACCTTACAAACGATCGAGAAAATGACTATTCCACCAACAATGGCACCGAATCAGATTTTACTCGTTTTGAAATCAGCGACGCTCAATGAATCGACAAAAATCCAGCAGCCGGTTTTGATTTCCAACTCGTCGTCCGTCGTCGTTTGTTTTCCAACAATTAAAAAAAAAACGAATGACGTCAAACATGTGTCGCTGATCGCCAACAATTTAGTCATGCTCGTTTTCTACCTCGTTCGCACCTGTGTTGAACGATTGCGCAATTTGCTGCCCGGCGTACAAATTGCGCTCTGCTTACGATTCGACACCATCAACAATTTACGCGTTCGCCAAGCCGTTGAAACGGCCTTTTGTGGAACCAACCCACCGTTTTCTTATTATTCTCTCGGTGTAACTTGCTCGCCGCACATAAATAATGTCTACATTATATAAATATATTATTTAATCTGAATACATACACGGGAAAAATAAATACAAGTAAAAATGAGCAGTTTAAGATTAATTTTTATTTTTCAATTTTTTTGTCCCAATCTTTATATTAAAAAAATAAAACAACTAAATGACAATTACATATTTATGGCCATTTCCGGGTGCAGATCAAAAAGCATGCCTTTGAGTTCAGTAATTTCATCGGTTTTGATACCCAATTTGGTCGTGATTTTACGAACATGAATTCCAATCCAAATCATGGCCCAGGACAGACCGGCCAAATAGGCCAAAAACAGTTTATTGTCTTCCAAAATCGAAGTCATCCGAGTTTTATTTTTTACAAAGTTTGTTGTGCTATATAAATTGGAGATTCTGGGACAGTTCACGACGAATCAAACTGGCCGTTTTTATGACAACACCAGTTCTGGTACAAACAATGATAACGCCGTATCTCTTACTATACTGCGGACGTAAGCTATGATAACCTCGTATCTCTGCCTGTTACACGATAACTCTCGAACACCTTGTATAATTTTGATGAAACTTGATACAAAATTTTTTTGTAGCCAGGTGTTGTAAATGGGGTGGTGTTGGGTTTGTGGCTCTGTTGTTGCTTTAGATTTCCAACGCCTTGGGCCATTCATCCATAACACCCAGCTATGAGAGTTGGAAATACCCCCCCCCCCAGATATAGCCTTAAATCCGCCCCAGAGTCCAAGCAATGCATTAAAATATTGCTGACATATTGAGAACTGTAACGGAATTATTACAAATATTTAATTTTGAACTAAAAATGAAAACCCCAAAAGGTAAAAATAGAACAACTTGCTAGTGCCCTCAATTTTGCATGCATCTTTTCCCGTGGCTGTAACCTAGACATGTAATTGGAAAATGAGAAACATTTTAGATATATTAAAATTTATTCCCTTGAGCGAAATTCAATTTAGGGTAAAACTGGAACAATTTATCAAAGTCAAGGTTTATTTTCCTACTTAAAATGTTTTCTTAATAAGTGTGCTTACTATTGCGGATCTTCAATTACAAATGTACCTCCACATTCTGCCTGATAATGGCCGTTTTTTTTAAAAAGGTCTTATTAAAATGTGGACTTTGTANATTTGTTGTCATAAAAACGTTTAACACCCGTCTTTAATTGGGCTATTGTTTGTTTACTTATTCACTTCCGATTCGAGTTTCGTCTACTTCATAGACATTTTCGAGGAAGCTCTATTCGAAAGTGAATCCTCGTCATAAATATCGGTGTTTTTTAAAGCTACTGTTTGTTGCTGACATCTTATATTATTACTTTTGCCGATACTTGGCCATGGATCCCTATATATCATCCGTTAGCGAGCTGATAATTGACGGCGCTGAAGGTTTATTGGTGGTAGGGACTAGTATTTCCTTGATGACATTTTCCAAATCAATGTTGGTGGTAATGTTTTTTTCATTGTCCCCGTCGTCGCCGCCCGACTCCGAGTCGCTAAATTCGGAAGCGGTCGATTCTTCCAGTTTGGACACGGTCCCATTGTTGTGTCGCAGAGACAACAAATGTCGAATTTGGTCGGGATTGAAAGTTGTCGGAATGGATCGACGGATTCGATTGTTGTAATCATTACTCGCGCCTTCGTTCAAATCGCCATTGACGACAGTCAACGTACCCACATAATAGCGCGTCGATTTAGCGTCGCCAATATCGGCACTCATCGAGTATGTCATCACTCGATCTTGTGCAAATGGGTGACTGACGAGAGCAAAGGAAGATCTAGTGACGGTTGTCGTGTCCGTCGTTGTGAAAATATTTCGCATATCGGCAGGACGGTGGTGGACCAACTCGACCGTTTTGAAACTTCCTTCGACGTACGAAACGTTGGTACCGTTGTTGAGTGACTTGAGTTTGCTTTGTATGTTTTCAGAGCCCGACGACGCCGACAAAGCATTTACAAGCATAATGGTGCGATTCGCCGCAAACGGATTGTGTTTGTCGGCATCGCGGAACAATTTCAATACTTTGCGGACGGCCACAAACGGTGTATCGACAATCATATTGTAGACGACAATAGTTACGGGCTTATTTTGAATCGTGCATCCCGTCAAAATAGTCAACGACATCATGTCGTATTGACGTTTTTTCTTGTTGGGCGACTGTTTCGAACGTGCAAAGAAGCACGAATAGCTCATTTCGGACAAGTTGAAATTCCACCCCGTTTGCGGGTCCAAGGATGTCTCGACGACAAATGTACTCGTGAAAAAGTCGGCCACGACAGACGATTCACTGTTGTACATTCGACTCGTGCATTCAATGACGGGTCTCGCGAAGTGCTTGCACATTTGCACGGTCATTTGCGTGCCATCGGTCGTTTGATCGATCAGCGGTGCATCATGTAAACTTGGTTTGGCGTGTATCCAGAATCGGTGTTTATCTTTTGTGGTCATTGTCATTATCCATTTGGTAATAGTAGCGTTGTCCATTATGGCATTGAACAAATCATCAACTGTGCCTCTATACTGCTGTCGTCCACTCCAAACAGGAAACACCAACAACGGAATAGACTCTCTATCTATGTGTCCATATCCCGCATGATGACTTTCGTATGTATACACCTTTCCAATCGATCTCGGTGCGCGAGGAGACGCAGGCGGCGTGACAAAGTTTCTACGAATTTCTATGTTGTTGTCAGTCCCTTGGTCGCCGTCGCCGTGACTAAAGTCCGTTTCGAATGTGCTCAACAATGTACGCTTTTTGATTGTCGATTCGGCGACGTCATCATTGAACGATTTTTTAAATGCAAAAACATAAACACAGTAAAAGATGACGACAATGGCGACAACGTTTGCGCCCCATACCCATTTAGATGTCGACGTGAGTGTCTCTGTCCAGGATAAGCACCTGAAAGAATCCATTTTCGCCGCAACTGGTGATGAAACGACCATTTTTGAGACAAAATGATGTTTAAAATATATAATATTGCGAACAAACGTATAGTTTTTTAAACGTCGAGTAAATTCTCCTTTTCTTTGTGTCTTACACTATTGTGGCAGAGCGATAGGTAAAAACTGAAGCAATGCGGGCTGGAATTCCAAATTCGACGAGCCATTTGTCGCGCACGAGTCGAACATTACGGACGGCGCAAATCCCATTGTGAGGGTTGCTGCAGTGAACGTCAATTTTTTTAGCGTTATACAAATTGTTGAGTGTTAAAATACTCTTGTTGGGTTTAACGTTGGACAAATTAAACACAATCGAGCCACTCGAATCAATGTTGCTAAATACGAGCGTGAAGGCGCCGGCGCTGCCGACGTCGACGTAAAATTCGTCAGGCTGACAAGGGCATTCGCGTAGCGTCAACCGCTGCGATCCTTGTTGTATCGAAGTGGAAATGAGTTGACGGATCAAATGTAGCTTGTTGGCGCCCTTGACAAACACGATACACGGTCGATCGAAATAGCTTATCAATTTTTCGACGAACGTGTGCGGCTCAAAATTGTTCCATTTGTTGTTGAACCATTCGGTTTGCATGTAACCTATGACACAATAAATGTTGTTGCTATCGTTGACATTTGCTTGCGAGGTGTTGAAAAAAATTTGTATGTCCAGAATGGCATACGCCGATGGACTAGCAAACGTCAAACCATTTTTCGCCAACTGTTCGGCAAATTGATGCGCCAATTTTGTCGCGCATTCAACGTTGTTGGCCGACATCATTTTCTGTTTTGTTTAATTTATATTGCAATCAATTCAAAAAATCTATAGGTTTAGCTTTTTACGTACTCTTATTGTCTTCGTTTGTGATATAACCGTGAATAAGCAGATAGTTGATACAATCGATGAGGGATATCGACTTTGTAGTTTCGTCGAGGAGCGATTCGAATTTGAAATAAACCCGTTCGGCCGTATCCAGCGCGTACGCCCGCTCAGTATTGTTTACAAGTTGATTCAATGACAACGGCAAACACTTGTAGTGCATGTTAGTAAGCGCAGAATGCGAGTCGACCAACACGTAGATGCCCTTTTTAGTGTTTATGATAACCCACATGAATGGATACACAATGGCAACGCGAACATCGCGCGTCAATTTTAACGTTTCGTCATCGTACGTACTACTGTCGCCACCACCTAGCGAAAACACGTCGCCGTACACTATTTTGTCCGTCAATGTTATTTTGTCTACAAATTGAAGCATGTTTGTTGCTCACTTTTACTTTTTATATGTTAATAGTTTGTGAACGTGGTCGCATTGTATACTACTCGGTCTTGTTTCTTATTTCGAATGTGCATCCCTTCTGTTGCGCCAATGTCAAATGGAACGCCTCGTCGATAGCCCATTATTTCGTTGTTCCGTCGGTCCAATTTTAAATATATTAAACGAACCACGTACAAGAGCCAAATGTTGGCAATCAACGAGCTACCTGTGATGAGCGGATGAACCTTCGATAAAAACATTTGCCACACATTAACCGATGAGTTGGCGACGAAGATTCCGTTGACTACTGGCTTCGCGATCGTCGAGCTGGTGTTTAAATGGTAAGTGAAATTTTTCGATGATGGTAGGGAAGATACATTGCTCGAATTCGATTTTATCATCGACAGCGTCACAGTCGTTGATACTGTAGGTGGTGCTGACGTTGTGGTTGTGTTTGTCGCCGCCGACAGCCCAATTGTTTTAGCAGAATTGGACCCGTTCTGAGTGTACACGACCGTCAGTACAAAAAAGAAATAATTGTATATAATTTTTGTTGTGAGTCCAAAAGAGTAGTTTTTTTTTATCACCGTTTGGGTCGTGTTACGACGTAATAAAACGTTTCGCCGGCATTGTTAGAGCCTTTGCGATAAATCTCCATTTGTCCGTGATTATGAGACGGCAAAGTGGTTTGTGTTTGTCGCTTGGGAGACATGGATCGAGAATGATGACGTTTACGATTGGATTTGTGCGTCGTGGGCTGAATAAATCGATGCCACCTATCGTTTGTGGATGTTGAAGAATTCAAAGAACTTTCGCTATGCGTTCGACGAAGACGTTTTGGTACGCGTCGCACCGGAGACGGGGAGCGACCTCGGCTAGCGTTTTTTGGTGTGCACGATGGAATCGACGCAAAATTGGGAACTATCGATCGTTTGACGAACGTACTTTTAGGTGACTTACACGTGGCGCACACCGATTTTCGGACAGCTGCACCGTTGGCCGCCTTGCAAAATGTCGAATTGTTATTCTTTGTGGTCATTTTGCACTTTACACAATAATCTTTGCCACCCGACATTGCGATCGTGTAGTATCTCTTCTTATTATCAGAAAAGACAAACGCGATTGGAAGGGATTAAATTGATAATAACGCACATGAAGTGATACACAACACTATTTTGTACGCCAATGACATATTGTCCACAAATTGTTTGACGCCCATCCTATGAAGCGGTGACATCAGAGCCCAGAGACATGTCAAAAAATAAAGCGCACAGTGCCGATGACACCGTATTTGTTGCCAAACTTTTATTTTTTTTATATGTTAATAGTTTGTGAGCGTGGTCGCATTGTATACTGCTCGGTCTTGTTTCCTATTTCGAATGCGCATCCCGTCTGTCGCGCCAATGTCAAACGTAACACCTTGACGATAGCCCATTATTTCGTTGTTTCGCCGGTCCAATTTTAAATATATTAAACGAACCACGTACAAGAGCCAAATGTTGGCAATTAACGAGCTACCTGTGATGAGTGGATGAACGTACGATAAAAACATTTGCCACACATTGACCGATGAGTTGGCGATGATGGTTCCGTTGACTACTGGCTTCGTGATCGTCGAGCTGGCGTTCAAATTGTGAGTGAAATTTTTCGATGGTGCAAGGAAAGATACATCGCTCGAATTTGATTTTATCATCGACAGCGTCACAGATGCTGTCGTTGGTGTTGACGTTGTGGTTGTCGACGTCGTCACAGTCGTTGATGCTGTCGGTGGCAGTGTTGACGTTGTGGTTGTCGACGGCGTAACGGTCGTTGATGCTGTCGTCGGTGTTGACGTTGTGGTTGTCGACGGCGTCACAGTCGTTGATACTTTCGGTGGTGGTGTTGACGTTGTGGTTGTAGTTGTCGCCAACGGCTGCTTAATTGTTTTGTCATAATTGTGTTCGCCCCGAGCAGCAGTGTACGTGATTGTCAGTACAAAAACGAAATAACTGTATTTCATAATGTTTGTTGTGCGTTCAAAAGAGTGGGTGTCTTATGACTGTTTGGGTCGTGTTACAGATGACATGTTTACCGCGACGATCATATCGTACGCATCGCGACTCTTTTTCAAAGATACAGCTCCACTACAAGCTTCGCTTCGACGGCTGCTCATCGAATCGACGCACGATTGGATGACCAACGTGTTGTTTTTGTTCAGGCGTCACGTTTTGATCGAGCGAGTTTCCGTTAGTGCATACGAAAAGCCCATACGCGATTATCTCGAGGCGCTTGTCTGTATGATCGAACCAGAACGGTACAATGTTTCGTTCAAAAAAAACATTGGCGCGCTGGCAAAGTTGGCCGGTATTACAATGTTTGAGACGGCGGAATTTATAAGAAATAAAAGGGAATTGCAATAGGAAAAAATGCCGTGTGAATTGAAGCAATCGACATCGAGCCCACAAATTGGGCTACACTTGCTAAATTCTATGATGTTGCCGCCACCGTCGCACAAAACTCTTTCGACGTACGTCGCCGACACAATATTGTGCCCGAGTTTCGCGCGACTTGGTTCAATGCCGGCTGCGCTTGATACAATTTTTTTGTATTTGCACCAAATTTACGGTCCAACTGTCCAATTGTGCGTCATTCATTTCGATGATACGACCATGTATACGTTATATGATTCAACGTTCAAGCAATTGCGCGATCAGCGTCGCTCGGACGATCGTGACGATTACAATTATTTTTCGTTTGTACTCGGTGTCAATCAAGACACGGATGGTGACGCGAACGGATCTGAAGACGATAAAAATATTGTCGTTCGTCTCGTGTATTGTTTGACGCGCGATAAAATTGCGATTCTCGCGAATAAGGCACACCGTCGTGAAATCGTCCGACCATTTTCGATGACGTCTCTCCAATGGCTGCCCGTTGACAAGCGACCAAAATCGGCATCACCATTTCCTCCCTCGGTTACATTGATCGATGTTGACGCAAACGCTAAAGGTAATGATAACGAAACTATGGGCGACAATAATTCGATCGATTCATGGATCGTCAGTTCCGAGCTCACGTGGCAACGCGAATTAGTGCTCAAATGTTTAAGCACGCAGACGGTGCAACTCGTCACCTTGCTCGACAACAAACGGGACACGACTTGCCGCGATGAATGTTTGAAATTGTCTAACGTGGCGCAACTAATTTACGACATTTTATGCGTACTACAGGCTACTTGGTCTGAGTCTGAATTAAAATTGACCCTTTTGACCACTCTGTCGCCGTCGCGCATGTTTGCTGTCATGGACGCCGCATTTACGATTGTTTTGCAACATTTCGCCATTTTGATTGCACAAGACTCTTTATCTGTCTACGTTGCCCCCAATGTTAGCTCAATCACGATGGACAAGCTCGACGAACGCGTTACGCAATTATTGACGAGCGCCCAATTTACTGAAAACATCGTTTCGCTCGACGGATTCGACGTCGAATTGATCCGATGGTTGATCGCGTCACCGACTCATTATGAGTATTTCCGTACACTGAACGCTTTTAAAATGTCCGTTTACGGTGATCAATACACTAAAGATGCAAATTTCGTCGATTCGTTCGTGTGTGAATGGTCCAAAACGTGTACAACGTCACCGAGTGGGAGCCAATGTAGGACGGCGGCCAATCAGTGTCGCGAACGACCGGTCGTCAAGCTGGACTTTTCCTATCCTCTGTCGATTAAACAATTGTGTTTGAACGCGGCGCAAAACAACGACGATTTTACACTTGTTCATTGGAATCGCGTTGACCAAAGTGCGCAAATTGTACTTTCGGACCGCTTTTATGCGACGGAACCGACGCCTTTCCCGTTGAAAAAAATGCTACAAGCCGCGTTTCCGGTGGTACCGGTCGAAAGTGGCGACGTGTTGGAATTGACGCTCGATCAGCCCACACTCGACGAACACGTAAACGTGGTCGGACAGGACGTCTTGAATCAGTTAATACGTTTACGGGACGGCCACTACAAACAAATCAACGTTACGTACAAAAATGGCCTCTGCTCCAATTTGTACAAGGGTCAAAGTACAATCATCATGCGGTGGCGACGCAATGCGCTCATCCGCCCAATCGGACACCGACAAGTGACGGCTAATTACGAGCAAAATTTTGCCGTCGACACATTTCTCGGCAAGGACAAGGAACCACTCGTCCTGTTTGACGTCGACGAAGAGTCCGCCAATCCCGAGTTTCCCGAGCTTAACTTCAAACTGAGCGAGGCGAGTCTAAAACGGACAGTATACGGCGACGCATTCAGCAAATGCAAATTGTCGTCGGCCAACGAATGTTACTACATTCCAATTCTCGATAAATGGGTTCGCGTCTATCCGAACCAAACGTCGCTCGTTGTCAGCTTTGGCATTACAGGAGCGGACACGCTCAACATTTCCACCTTGCCCACGGCCGACGTTGGGAGCGCCGTCGAGCACACCTTTCTACCGCGTGGTTTACCCGTATTTAATCGGCTGGCCAACGACATTGTTGCCTTTGTTGGACACCGTCTCCCGAGCTCGGGTAGATGTGTCATTAATTGTGCCTCCATCGACATTGTCACTCGGCGCTCACTCAAATTGAGCGACGCTCCTGTCAAATTTTTCAGAAAGTTTGTCGACCCCAATCGGATTGCCAGCGCGACTCTGTTCAAAGACGACATTTTGTACGATCAGAAACGTAGCCACATTCGGCGACTCACTCAACAGACGGCGCCATTGTCCGTGATGAAATCGGAAAATTTCCAATCTGTAAACATTAATTTCGCCCAATGTGGTTCCGACACCGTCGTCGTCAACGTTACGCATCCAGTTGATTTTAAAGTTTCAAACGACGAATCTTTGTTGGCACCAGGTACCGTGAGCAACGAGTGGCGCATGGAAATCCTTAAAAACGTTTATACGCGCAAAGACGCAAAACCTTGCGTGGACTACGGATTGCTGTGGAAAGATTACGCCACTCGATACGAAAATAAGTATCAATTCAACTCCATTACTGACATAAACAACAAGAAAATAAGATAAGAAATCTTGTCGCTGAATATGGGCGATAATCAACGATTTACTAGATCGTTTTGTAGTAGGGCCGTCGATATAGTCAAGACCTGTTTTACGTCTTTACCGTCAGTACATTTTTCGTTTAAGATGTCTGATCAAGCAACTGATAATTCTTCGGCGACGACAACGGAAAATAATCAACAACGAACTGATATTCCTATGTGGCGTTACACAGACCGTCTGGCGACATTTGCAACGTGGACACATTCAGACATAGTGACGCCCGAATCGTTGGCTGCCGCCGGGTTTTTTTTTCATCATTCTGGTTCCAACGTTCACAGTGATACAGTGCGTTGCGCCTACTGTTTTTTAGAAATCGACTCTTGGTTCGACGGCGGCGAACCTCTGGCAGATCATGAACTATTTTCACCCCTCTGTCTTTTTGTACAAGGTTTAATTCGAGACGACAGAACAGAAGATGTCGTTTCTCCAGTCGAATCAGTTGGATTCGACGTTTGTGGAACTGGCCATATGCACCGTCCCGTTTCGATCGACGTCTGTGGTGCCGACAAAAACATACCCAAATCGGCGCCCACAAAGAATGGACCAATCTTTCCTTCTTACGCGACATTGGTGGAGAGACTCGTTTCGTTTACGCGTGGGACGCCAAACACTGCGGTGATAGATCGCTTCACGTTTGCCGAAGCTGGATTTTTCAATATACCTCAAACGTCACGTCTCGTTTGCTACCAATGCGCAATTATCTTGGACGCCGCATGCGTCGTAGCCGGCACCGATCCGTGGGAAAAACACAATCTACTCAATCCAATGTGCTCGTTTATCAATTCCAAGTTGTCAAAGGAGCATATTCAGAGCAGAGCATCATTCAAAACGTGGCCGACGTCCAAGAAAATCGTTGACCGTTTTCAGCTGGCTGAAGCCGGGTTTTTTTATACCGGTATAAATGACCGGACGGTTTGTTTCCAATGTGGTGGCGGCCTCGGCGGATGGGAAGTTGATGACGAACCATGGCTAGAACACGAGAAATGGTTTCCAATGTGTCCGTTCATTACACGTTTGTATCGCCCCCAAGTTCAGATGGCAACCACCAACACCAATGTCATTGATACGTGTAAAATTTGTATGACGAATGAATTGCGGATTACATTTCGTCCGTGTGGACACACGGTAGCTTGCTCCGAGTGTGCCGCACAAATTGACAAATGCGTAATTTGCAGAAAAGCTATCGACAAAAAATTGCGCATTTTTCTTTCCTAAATTATATATGTAATCATATTGTTATCTCACAACGGCAAATATTGCGATAATCACGTAAGTGAATTACATTATTAAACGAGTAATAAGACAAAAAATAAAGATGCAAATTTCGGCGACACAAATTTTTGCGTCTACAATTTTTATTGTCCTAATTGTTGTTTTTTTCTTCGCCAAATTCGCGTCGACGACTGAGCGTAACGAAGTAAAAAATGAAATGCAACTGGCGGTGCCGCACACTGTGGCGGAAACCTATCCTCATACGTTGCGTGCCACTGAAATTAAATACGAACCGCCAGTCACTTACGTTGTTTTTGAAATTGGTAGATCACCGGCAACTAAAAAAGTTTTAGAAAAATATCCTTTGTTTAAACTGTTACGCGCTGCCATTCGAGGCGGATTTGCGTTCAACGTCGACACGGGCCATATCATATTCGATGACGCTAAAAATGTACCACCACCAGATTCAAAGTTACGGTTTTACGTATCGGTGCAAACAGTTCGACTTTACATCGAGCAATACACGGTGGACTCGTCGGGCGCACAAGTGCCGTGCGAACCCATCAACGTATCATCATCACTTTCGGAAGTAAACGTCGACACGGGCTTTATCGTCATCGATGACGCTAAAAATGTACCACCGCCAGATTCGAAGTTACGGTTTTACGTATCGGTTCAAACAATTGGACTTTACATCGAGCAATACGCCGTGGACTCGTTGGGTGTACGAATGCCGTGCAAACCAATCAATGTATCATCGTCACTTCCGGTAGTACCGCTCGATGGGCCGTGTATCAATTTGTTATCACGAGGAGTTCGATTTCTGCCCGCTAAAACAGACGGAACAAGGCCAAACATTGAAAATGTCCAAGCATGGGCGAATATCGATAGAAAAATGGCGATGAACCAAAAGCGAGTCGGCTTTGGAACGGCGCGCAAATTTTCAACGCTAATGTTCTGGACTTGCACCTCCAGCGGTCAATTAGNAAATACACCCAATGTTTTGACGCACCACCATTTATTCAAAAAAATCAATGTCATCCTGGATCAAAGTTCAACGGCAATTATTGCGAATCCATCTATAATACGATACAGATACCAGCGCACAACGAAACCAAATCCGCGTCGACGACTGAGTATAACGGAGTTAAAAATGAAATGCAACTGGTGGTGACGCACACTTCGGCGGAAACCTATCCTCATACGTTGCGTGCCACTGAAATTAAATACGAACTGCCCGTCACCTACGTTGTTTTTGAAATTCGCAGACCATCGCCAACTAAAACAATTTCCGAGATACATTCTTTGTTTAAACTGTTACGCGCTGCTATTCGAGGCGGATTTACGT